>JAOTAV010018110.1:0-12016 GCA_026546445.1 Cyclargus thomasi
CCCCTTGAATGGCGACAAAAAATTTCGTGAAAAAAACCGTCCTGTCCGCGGACAAAGTCGCGGGCAAAAGCTAGTTAGTTTATAAAGAAAGGAAATTATTTTTCATATTTTTCATTAAAATGTCTCTAAAAAGCAGCACCATTGTTACCGTCGCATCATGTTGTAGCGGAGGATGAGGTAGGTGACCACCGGCCAGCACGAGCGCTTGCGGTGAGTATGATGTTAGAAGTTTTTGGAAAAATTTGAAAACCATATAACATTTTTTTTATTAGAGTAGAAATAAAAACATATATTTTTCATTTTATGGTGTACATTACGCAGTTTAAACTTCGCCACGACATTTTGTATAACATTATATAGCTGCAATGATGCAAACGTAGTACGTTCATCGAGCATGTAACCATATACAACCATTTAACTAATATTCAACCACCATTTAAAAGTATGTACTATAGATCATGTACATCAAGAAAGTAGTAGTTAGTTTCTTAATCGTAAAACAGTAATTAGAAAGTCCCCTCTTCGGGGTTCCGTAGTCATAATAACTATTTTCATGAGATAAATTATTGTAAGTTTACGACGATTTTAACAAAATGATTAACTAAGAACTAGGAAGCAATCGGCAATATGCTTACGACCTACTTTCATAAAACATCGTGTGTAGTAAATTGTTAAGTAAATTATTATCAACATCATTATCAATTTGGAGAACTGACGTCAACTACTACAAATGTAGGTATAACAAAACATATTATTTCAAGCAAACTCAGCAATTGTAGAGTAACTATGTGGGTCATGATTCATAATATTTTAGAGTCGTCCTAGATTTTTGGTAATTGACAAAGTAATCAGACACATTAGAGGTAATTTATCTAGGTCATAGGAATTGCCAATTCAAAAAGACTAATGAAATTGCGAAATTTGTTTGTTTTTGCCTGTATGACATACGTCTCAAATATTATTTTATATAATATATTTTATTTGTTGTTAAAAAACAATTAAGATACATATTTTGTCCGAAAGTGAGTAAAACAAATAAGCTAGGGACGTTAATTCCTTAAGGTGATAAAAATACTTTAAGAAGATACTTTTAATTCTGAGACAGGACAAAATATATTAGTTAAATAGTCGGTCGACTAGCTGGTCAACTGCTTGACTGGTCGGTAGACTGGTTAGTCAACTGGTCGGTCGATTGGTTGGTCGACTGGTTGACAGACAACTCGGTCAACTGGTGGATCGACTAGTCGGTCGACTGGTTGGTCGACTGGATGGTCGACTGGTTGGTCGACTGGATGGTCAACTAGTCGATCGACTGGCTGATCGAATAGTCAGTCGACTGGTTGTTCGACTGTTAATGATAGTTGTTATTTCAAACCGAACGTCTGTGGCCGAGTGTATAGACATTTGGTTCGTACTCGGGAGGGGACACTCATACGGTGAAAACATGTTCAGGAAACCTATGGGCCTTCTCACTCCTCTGGAAAGGGCCGACCTGTTCTTTATACTTCTTTTGTAACAAAATATGTTGAGCTTGGGCGCTTGGGCGGTTAACCACACGGACATTTAAAGCCTTGTCCCGAACACTTCAGCATTTGAAAAGTGGCTACTTCGCTCTGAAAATACTGAATAACCCATCCAACGGATGTAGAGTAGCTTTTATTTCGGTCCATAACACCAGCATGTCACGTTCTTTAGTATTTGTATTTTAGTCAAAAATGTACACGTGCTAATTAATACAAAATAGCTTATCTGGCAGGTGGCACCAGAAGAATTGTCAGAATCATATTTACAATGTTCTACTTTAGCATAATTTTGGCCTCCTATTTCATCATACGTCTGCCTGTAATGTTCATTTTGACACAAATTATAATACATAGTTATTATAGCTTCCATTACGGATATCGTTTCTAGAAATAAATGTTTCCCTGTCTCACTAAATTATCAAATTGAGTGGTTTAGTGTAAAATTTTGGCAAAACCCCTGAATTACAGATAACAAGGAATAGATCTACTAATGGGCAATATAATGCGTGCTTTATTATCATGACTCACTCCCGGTTAAGTGTCAGCGCGGTGTGAGTGATTATAAAGAGTGTTATAAAGATTGTACTTTTTACATTACTAAGTCAACGTAGGCTGGGTTGGCTCGCGTCCATGGCGTGGTTTCGATTAGAATTGTACAGATAGATCAACTGATATTGTGTTTACGGAAGTGTCAGTCTACCCTCTTGAAGCTAAAGTTTAACCGACATTGATTAGATTTTGTTTGAATATGTTAGTATATAACAGTTTGTACATACCTATTAAGTTTTTAACATAGCCAACAAATAATTGTTTATACGATATATGAAAACGAGTAAGGAAAGTTGACGTATGACGAGCATAGCCAACGAAAAAATACAAACCATTGTGAAGCTACATTTTGACCTCAAGAAAACCTTAGATTTAAAACAAAAGAATGTATAAATGTGTCGCTTGATATAAATGGGTCATCACATTGCCGCAGTATCGTCACTCTTTGTAGTTCATTCCCACATTGTTTCTTTAATATTCATCTTTTAGATTGATAAAGAAAAAACGTTTAAATGTTGTTTGTGTATTTAAGCTCGAATATCGTTCGTAATGAACTTCGTTTGAATGTAAGACAAACATTTAATATGTTTAAAGTTTATGAACTACTAATATTCTATTGTACTGCTAAGTAAAAGAAATGTACGGGTCCTTGCGAAAAATTAATGAAATGCGCTTAGGCCGTACCCATAGGGGCTTTTGATTTATAGTAATTTCAAAATCAATAAATCAATAGATTTTAGTTAATGTGACATGAATATGGCCCATATTGGGTAGTGTAGTGTAGTATTACTGAAGGGTTATTTGCTTTAAGCATCGCCACGTGTAGCAGCTAGCATGTTGCATGCTTTCCTGAGCGTGATATTTTTTATTACAGATGTTGGTATACAATCTAGATAATGCAGTGTAATTCGCAAATCATGACAAAATCATGAACGTACAAAAGTCACGCTTTGATTTTAAAACGTTTATAGCTGCAAGCTAGCAAAATGCAATAAAATGAAAATATTTTTACTTTTGCGCACAAATAGAAATGCGGATCGCCTGATGATAGATAAGTTGCGAAGCCCTTCTATATCTTTTTCTTACGGTTGTTTTCTATGAAGTCCTGGTATCAGACGGGATAATATGGTAAAATGATGACTTTCTCACGCTTAAAACTTGAACTCTCCGTCTGCCTTCAATGTCGGATAACAGGGACAATTGAATGAATACAAGCAGTAAGGGCGGAACGAGCACAAAATGTGTTATCCGTTAAGACGTTCTACACGTTGCAATGCAAAGATTGAAAATCAATCTTACACCATGAACTGAAGGTGCATTCTAGATATTAATGTTGTAAATTATCGTGTTTGGCAAACCTTGATGTCATACACGACCTTGATGCACCCTAAATTGCACCCTCAGTTTATGGCTTAAGATTGAATCGAGGGTGCATCTTAGATATTAATATTGTAAATGGTGTCCATCGAGTATAGCTATTTTCAATCGTCCGCCATAAACTGAGGGTGCAATTTGGATTGTATCAAAGTGCACCTTTGCGTGATGTTTGTTCCTGCCGTGTAGAACCCCCATTACACGCTATATTGGCCTAATTGACGAATTGGCTACTGTTATAAATATTAAAACAAAATGCATATTTTAACGTCATAAATATAAGGCTTAGCATTTAAAAAATGGCTGTAACATACACGCAAAATCTCTAAGAGTTTCGATTTTTTTTCCATTTAGCTACGTAACCCTAAAAATATTGCACTTTTAGGTTTCCATAGGTGCATATCCGAATTCAACGGTAAATAAACCGATATTATAAATGCGAAAGCACTGAATATGTGCATGGAAAAGTTGCGTAGGTACAAGAGAAAAATCTTAGTTCATTGCCAGAACTCGGAAGAGACGACCGACGACGACTGGAAGTCTGCCAGATATCAATCTTTTTATTTTATTGATAGTTTTAAAATTGCAATGTGTCCAAAAAGCGTTTATATAAGATTTATTATTAAGTCGAAGAACCCATTATTAAATAAAATAGAACACATATTACTTCATGACTTACGTGTTAGGTACGAGAAAATTTTGTAGCCAATTTAAGTAATCCTAAAAATATTTGACCCTAAAACACACTTGTCATCTAACTACTTTAGAGAACTAACAAATACTCTGACTGTCTCTAAATAATATAACTTATTCAGGAAATGAATAAGAAATTTCATCAACCTACATTCCCTATGGGCAGCTAATACAAACACAACATAAACAAATTATGTAATGCATAATTTCATATTAATGATCACATTTACATAACCGACGAGAGTGATATTTTAATACAATCTAAGCGATTTATAGTGTGCGCAGTGCTCAATGGTTGTTTCCGTAAACTATGACATACGTTATGTTTGAGGTGGCACGGTTTCAATGCGACACAGATATAACTATGTGACGCCGATTTGTTTACGTGTCATTTACAAAGTTGTATAATGGACTGGATCGTGAAATTCCACAGAACTACGGTTCTAAATAGTACGTAACGTAAGGTCGCACGTTTACTAGCCCTAAATTTCGGATTTTAATACTACATCTCTGTATGTCTACTTTATCAAGCACTCATTGATACTGCCTGCCTTGAACATCAATTCCATCATTTTACTCCAAAGATCCTCCAAATTAATAAAGTCTGTGTGATGTGTCAAAAGTAAAACTGCTCTAAAATGTCTACAACTCATTAACTAATGCCAGTCCCGGATCTAGGGGGGAGCAACAACAGTTACTGATATAAATTATTTTTTGGAACGTCTATATCTTAGTGTACACCTTATAGCTGAAATTATCAAGATGATAAAGATAAAAATAAATATAGGTTCGGGCGGCAAGATTTTTTTGGCGCACCCTAACATCAACATGCCCAGATACATGCGGCGCCACAGGCCCTGTAACGTTGCCACTAAACTAGTGGCTTATTTGCTGAATAATTCACACTTACATTCAGTGATGAAGAAGTTGAGCAGCGTTAAGGCAACAGTGTGTCCGGAGAACATATAGTCCCCGCACGTCCGTACTCCTCTCACGGACATGCCAGCTCCGCTCCATATGTCGTAAGCCTGGCGCAGCCGCCGGCCCCATACAGTCAGGTCATCGGCCGGCGGGTAGAACCGCGGCTCGCACTTGAGGTGTGACCCCGGGACTGACAGCGAGGTGATCAGCATCGTGAAACATCGCAACAGAAACACCGTGCCGGCTAGCGCAAAGAAACGCCTCAGGATTATAAACCTGCAGACAATAATTGCAATTTTTTTATTTCTGGAAAGACGTACCGGGTGACCTGATGCAAAGAAACTACCAAAACCTAATAATACACATGAACAACAACATCAGAAGAGTTGCAATTGCGTTGTCCGTTGCACGGAAAAGGGAATAGGATAACTCTAAATTAGGATATGGGATCACCGATAAACTCATTCAGTCGACGAATGTGCTGTTTAAGCCTATATCTGTGAGGCCGTGGTATTTCCATGGTCGAGAGTCGAGACATCCCATTTGTTTCGAACTTGACTCTTTCATAGACAAATAACAATGTTACAATGTATGTTGTCAATATTTAATTTGCTTTTTTTGGCTTAGAATCTCGGATATCAAATATTTTCTTAGAGGAGCTATTTAAGTAACTTTTAGTAACTTTGTGTCATAAATCTCACAATATTATTTACATCTTAACAAAATTGTGCAAATATATGACTGTAATGAAGTTTTATTAGGCTTAGACATAAAATGCAATAATGAGAAACAATGAGTGGATGGCTAAAAATATAATTTTAATTAAGTTAAATTACTGAACATAAAATGAGATATCTCTGTTATATGTACCTAAATCTACAAAAGAAAAAGTTATATTATAATAACTAAATAACAATTAAAAAGGAAAAAAATATCTAACTGTTGTTAACCGACTTGCAAAAACGAGGAGGTTATACGTTCGGCTGTATATATATATTTTTTTATTTTTGTATGTTCAACGATTACTCCGCCGCTAGTGAACCGATTCTCTAAATTTTTTGTAGTTGTATAGGATATTATTTCAATTGGTGACCTGATGATGGGATCCATGAGTAATCAAGGGAACTCTTCGAAATTTATACGGAAACATATAGTGATTTTGGTTTTCTTAGAAACGTCCCAGGTATATGTTACCGAAAAGTAAGATCTGGTACCAAAGTATATCATGGTTCCGAAGGTACTGAGAGAACTCGTGATTCCTTACAGATACGACTTTGGGGTTTTCGGTCTTGTTTTATGAACTGAAAGCATATGCTACTACAATATAAAACATATTCATAATATTCATCACTGCCATCACAACAGGCACCATTAATTATCGCATTATGACCATTTTATACCCCAGAACACCTCAACATTTATAAGGAAATATGTATAATATACTAATCGTTTAGCACCAAAAATTAAGATTTTGTAGCAACGTATACCTACCATGGTTTACAAGGTGCTAATGGAACTCCTTAAAGATACACGTTTCGAGATTCCGGCGTTGTTTTAAGAACCCAAAGCATACGCTTCTAAGCAAATTATATCAATCATCATCATCGACAAACCATAGTGGTTTCATTCATCAACCCACCATTTTTCAAGATAATTATTTCGTCGCTTGTCCAGCGATTTGTCAGCTCTAAGGCGCGCTACACACCTAAGCCGCCGACGCCGCCGATATTTGTCGACAACATTTTGTCGGTAAGCTAGGTTGTTGGCTTCACTTACAAGATAAGGTGTGCAGTAGAGCGCTTTACAAATAGTAATATATTACGTAGAATGAACAAAATAATAAAGTAATAACTGATTTATATTCAAAACTAGTTATACCTTGCGGAGCTACCCGTGGCTTAGTCGAGATTAAAAAGCTCCATGCCAACATTTATCGAATTCGTTCAGTCGTTTAAGCGTGAAGAAGTAACAAACATCGCACTCACAAATTCACAAACTTTTAAATATATGATATTAATAAGTTCATATATTGGCATGCTTCGGCACGAATGGGCCAAAGCTTCGACGACCTCACAGAAAACTGGTGTGAAACGGCGTTGTGCTGTATTTCGTCCTGTAAGTCAATTTACCGGACGTGGACCAACTTCCCTAATCCCTCTATCCCTATTCCCATTCCCAGGCGCATGGGCTCCATACTGGCTGAAAAGCAGTTTGTTGCTTGTCATATGAACTTGGAAGTCTTCTTTGTACAAAAGTCCCTTTTACAAATGAAAAGTTTAATTATTAGTACAATTAAACCTGGCGGACGTTGTTCTGCCGGTTTTTTACACTGTAGTTGAGTACCTCGCCATACACTTGTGTGCCGCCACTGCCCATTCCCTATTCTTTCATAAAAAGGCATGTAAGCTGGTACAGACTTTAAAATAATGAAGATTGTATACAGAAATAGGCTGATGCCTCACCAAATTGTGAAACAGGCACTATTATAAATAAATATTATTTAATATTTTCTAGTTTCTTTTTAATTATTTTCATTTTTTCCTTTGGAAGTCGGTTTTTATTTAATTCAATTATTTTCCTGGGTATAAATAATCTTCTTCAATAAAATTTTTCCACTAGCCGAGTAGTGAAGGGGCAGGCCACCACTTTTGATGGTGTGACACAGCAAGCTTTTGCCCGGGTGCCACTATGCCACTTTTTAAAGACCATTGTTTATTTATAAAGTGACAATTCAATTATTTCTTTTTTATAAATATAAGTTTTTATTTTTAAGGTGCTATAAAATAAAGTATAATATATTTTAACACATTTAATCAATAACAAAAGTTATGGAATATCTATGCTTAGTAAAACAATATGACTGCACTTTACTCAGTGACTCATTTACAATTATTATCTATCTTGAACCTTGGTATCTAATATAAAAGCTGGCTTTAAGGTTTATTTCTGCTTCTTCAAGACTAACACTGATAATTGGTATTGTATGAGTATACTATGTTTTCCACCTTTTTAATTATGAATCATTTAATATGGTTTTACAATATAAAAGAACTGTCCTGTGAGAACTGAACTGTTAAAAGAATGACTCAACAAGCATGTAAAAATATACCTATTGAGTCAGTATTTTTAAATGAAAATTTTTACTGACCTGTGTTTGTGGAAGAATAGCACAACCAGCCAAATGGCCATCAATAAGGATCCCGTTATTTCGCACATATCAAACGCCCATGGAATGTGTGGAACATTATCTAGAAAGAGATCAGGAAGCGGTGGATATTTCTTCATGTCTGGCACCTTGTCGTGCACTATCACCATCACAACAGCAGTAACCCAAGTCACCAGGAAAACATAGCCTGAGAATAATTAAATCCATACAAAATATTTGTAAATTGCATTGCAAAATAATACTTTCAGAAAATCTGGTATCAGCTGAACTAATATGAAAATTAGTGTTCTGAAATATTCAATAAAATTTGTGTGTAAGAACAAAAGTTTTTAGGTTGAAATATTTAAATAAGTATTAAGAATGCTGTATAATTTACCTAATGCTATTGCTGTCTTCCACACCTCAGGCTTCAGCCTCGAAGCTTTTATGTCTGGTGTAAAATTTGAGACACACTCAGTATTCTTATCATAAAGCTCATTGTTTAACTGACTGTGTAAATTGTAGCTCAAATGAGACAGATTGGTACCAAGAAAGTTTATATTGGTAGCGGGATTGTTAAGCACTTGGTCCTCGCATAATCCCAGTTCGCACATTGCACTGCGATTCTTCTTTTGTATTTTTTTGACTAACAGAATAAACTTCTTTCTTTCACCTAGTTTTAATTGGTCGAATGGATAATCATAAAAATCACGATCAATTAAAGACAGCAGGCATGGTCCGTCTATTTCATTAGTTTTACATATGTCTATCACAGTGCTTGAAATATTTTCTTTATGTAGAAAATCCAGTATCTCTTTGTTGTTCCACTTAACAAAATCAACTTCCATCTTCGCACCTAATAGTACACAAACACGATCAATTACTTTCTTTGTTATGATATTATTAACATGAATTTTATTTACTAGTTCAGTATATTGTCTTATTCGTTTTTGAATAAAAATATATTGTGGTCGATGTTTACACTAGTTCTTTAATGTTTTAAATTAGAAACTAGATTTTATTTTAAACAACAATTTCACACGAATGTTTTAAAGCTAATTGAGTTTGACACAATTGACAATAATCAGGTTTGACATTCACTAATCACTAGTGACGGCTGACGTTCACTTACTCCGTCGCCTTCTTTATTTTACATATCTCCGAGCATTTCGGTACATAAAGAGTCTTTACATAATTGTCCTTATCAAAGACAATTATAATCCATATAATTTATAACAAGTTGCACCAACTTGCAAGAATTCTGATCCCTTTGAACATGCGTAAAGCGTTCTTTAAAACTTATTTTTGCAGCCACGTCACATACGCAGCCCCTGCGTGGCACCATCTGCTGCCTGAAGAGAACTCTTCAGAGACTGCAGAAAAAGGTGCTACGACGAAACGCCACGGCCGTGGTATTTAAGGACCATTGCGAGGGATTTGCGCGTGGAAAGCGCTTGTAGCACAACTGTCCACTACCTTCTTTGCGCGAGCGGAGGCCTCGCGCCTACCTACGCAAGAACCTGGCGCCGTGACGTCCCAGAGGACACCACGGGCACTACATACCTTGTTTTCCCACATCCTGTAGACTTTTTCTTTACCGCCTGGAGTTTAGTGGCTGCGGCATTCCTATTGCCTTAGCAGGCCACCCCCGGGCCTTTGAAAGCCTGGGGTTCGGAAGACGAAGTACCCTTAGGTCGATTGTTCAGCAACACCGTCAATGTAGTCTACTACAGATTTCATTTTCTTCTACGCCTTCAATGACGACGACGATATTGAAGAGCAATGTCGCTAAAAAATGAAACTTATAGCCTAGATCATAAAGTTGTATTTTATAGGGCGGCCTAACGCCGTTTGTCCACCACAATCGTCAACCGGGAACGAGAATATTTCGGGCGGATAAAAGGCTACTTTATGTCAAGGAATACAGGTTTCAATTTCCTCTACGTCTTTAAGGACGGCGACGACATTGACTATAGAACAATGTCGCACGAAAATGATACTTATAGCCTATTTCATAAAGTTGCTTTTTATTATCAATAATCTCGTACTCTGCAGACGGTGTTGGTTGACAAATGTCGTTACCCTAAAATATCCCAGGTCGTTTGTATCCGCAGGGGTCAAATAAATCGACATGATGCGTGCGGGAATAGACTCACACACGTTCCCCTGTTTTTTAGCCGGGACCCACAAGCATCACTCAGAATCAAGGAGATTATACAGAATACAGTTTTACTTTAAGTTCCTTGCTCAGAACCCTGTCTAATCAGGCATACGATTCAGCTCTTTCCTGGTGGTTTTCCATAAAATTGGCTTTCTAGGTTTGTAGAGTTCTGTACCCAAAAGGGAAATGGAACCCTATTACTTCATTTAATGCGATCCTAAGACTTCGATGTCTGTCCGTCTTTTTGTCTTCCTTTAATTTTCCTCCACATATGGTGTTTCCTCATTTCCCCAGCAAATTATACAAAAATATAGACGTCGAATTCAGCGATATCATAACGCTGAATTCGATGTCTATATTTTAACTGACTTCCAAAAAATTAGGAGGTTTCTCAATTCGACCGTACCTATATATTATTTTTTTTTATGTTCGACCACGCTGTTGTATAGGGTATAGCTGCAGTTTTTGGGTTATTGGTCCCATTTTAACAAAAGTAGTGATCTGATGATGCGATCCAGGAGGAATCGAGGGGACTATTTAAAATTTATGTGGAAACAACCAAAAAGTAAGATTTTGGACAAATGTATATTCTGGTTCCGAAGGTGCTGTACAGAACTCTTGAATCCTTATAGATAGCGATTCGAAGATTTTGGCTTTATCTAGACTACTCAAAGCAAATGCCACTTCATCAATAATCATCATCATCATTATCATCACTATAATGATGCACCGTTACATTTTAACCGTATTATTGGTACTTCCCAGGTGGTTTACATCGAAACGAGTGTTTAAGATTAAATTTTGATGAAGAAATGCAATTAATGTTTAAAGGTTTTTAGAATCTGGTACCCGGTTTTCGAAAGTGGTTGTCTGATAAACAGGATCTATGCAAAATCAATCGAGGGATATGAATATACACACTCATGAGCGTAAATAATGGGGGTGTCCTGGGGTGCCGGACTGCCATTGCTATCCGTCTTAGTTGCCAAATCGACAATCAAAAATGTACCCACTAATATTATTCAGATATTGGATTGCCGAGTGTCTATGGGCGAGGGTTGTTGCTTTCCATCTGGGTAAACTGTTTGCTCGTTTTCTCCCTTATCGTATAAAAAACACATTACCTATTTGCTGCTGCGAAACCCTTCATGGGCTAGTTCACTCGCTCTTGGCCAAGTTTTTACGTTGGGGCCCCCTCTAATGAAAGCTATATAATATGTTGTGTACCTACACGGACGTATATAACTTTCATTGAATCATCTACAGCTGAATATATAAAAAGGGAAAAATAAATTAATTTGAAACAAATTCATTATTTTGAAGTCGGTACTAGCTTACATGTCTAAATTTAAATTTTTGACTGGTACCGACTTCAAAATAATGCAGATTGTGTACGGAAATAGGCTGGTGCCTTACCGAATTCTGAAACAGGCACTATTAAAGAATAAATATTATTTATTACTTTTTAGTTTAATTTTATTCGGATATTTAGAAGTCGGTTTTAATTTTTTGTTAATAATACTGATATAATTTTGTTAATAATAAAGATAATAATTATTTCACCCTTTTAGTTATCCAAAATTATAATGTTATACCTATAGAGAACCACAAGGCATGATACATTTTTTATGTTATTTAAGGGGCAAGGGA
>JAOTAV010018110.1:12116-24063 GCA_026546445.1 Cyclargus thomasi
CAGGCTTGTGCCGCCGACACGTGTCTTGTTAGTGAAGCCAACAACTTAGCTCACCGACAAAATGTTGTCGACAAATGTCGGCGGCGTCGGAGGCTAAGGTGTGTAGCTAGTAGCTATGACGATGATGATGATTATGCTTTGTAGCTTATGCTTAGGGTTCTTAAAACAACTTCGAAATGTCCAAATGAGCATCTTTAAGGAATAAGAATTTTTCCATTAGCACCTTGAGTATCGTGGTAGGTATTCTTTGGTACAAAATCTTATTTATTCGTGCTTAACGATTAAGGTATTTATCATGAAACTAAAATCATATTTCCCTTTAAATTTTAAGGTGTTTTGAGGTATAATAGGGTCATAATGAGTGCCTGGTGTGATGGCAGTGATGATGATTATAAATATATTTATATTGTAGTAGCATATGCTTTTAATTCTTAAAATAAGGACGAAAACCCCAAAGTCATATCTGTAAGGAATCACGAGTTCTCTCTCTATCAGTACCTTCGGAACCATGGTATACTTTGGTACCAAGTCTTCCTTTTTTATAACATATACCTGGAATGCTTCTATAGAAACTAAAATCACTATATTTTCCATTTTCCTGATTTCAAGGTGTTCCCTTGATTACTCGAGGATCCCATCATCAGGTCACCACTTTTGTGATGATGATGATTATGAATATAATTTATATTGTAGTAGCATATGCTTTCAGTTTTTTAAACAACGACGTAAAGCCGAAAGTCGTATCTTTAAGGAATCACGAGTTCTCTCAGTACCTTCGGAAAAATTTTGAGAATCGGTTCTCTAGCGGCGGAGTAATTTTTGAACATACAAAAATAAAAAATATATATCCACAGCCGAACATATAACCTCCTCGTTTTTGAAAGTCGGTTAAAAATATATTTAAGGCTGGCAACGCACCTGCAACTCTTCTGATGTTGCTAGTGTCCATGGGCGGCGGTAATTGCTTTCCATCAGGTAACCCGTTTGCTCGTTTGCTTTATATTTTTGAAAAAAATTATATAAAAGTAACTTAATATCCACAAAACAATTTTTTGATAAATAACTAAGCGAGAAAAAAGACCAGGCACCTTCCTACACGTACACTTAACAGTTTTATGGATTAACATAATGTTCTGTTTATTTAAATTATCAACATATATGTCAATACTATCAAAACATATAAATCAAAGTTCAACATAGTATATAAGACAAAACGGGCTTTAATCAATATGCCATTAAAGCTAAGTCCAAAATTGTTAATAATTCGAAGGGTCGATAATTGTATTTTTACAAATTAAATACTTTATACGCCGCCTTTTCCTGCCATCTGAAGACTTTTCTCTTCAGAGTGCCGGGAGAGACTTTTTTTTGACATTCGATCTTGAACGCGTTTCGCGTATACTAAGACTATATAAGGGATTTATACAGCGCCACCTAGCGATTCAAATGTTACTGACTAACTGACAGTTACGGAGTATCAACACGCAGGTTTCCTAATGACTTAGGCATTCGCTAAGACGTGATTGCAATAAACTTATCCCCAAGTGGATAAAAAAGGGGGTGAATACTTGCATAAGAAACACTTCTTAATGCGAGTGGGCAAAAGCTAGTATGTTTTAAACGTTATAAGGTGCCAGTTTCGTAAATAACACCCAACCTTCTAACAAGTTCAGCCACGCGCCAAAACGCATTGCTGTTTTTGCAACAAAATAAATATTATCACTTCAGCAACCTAAAAAACACAACGAAAATCCAAAAAACCGTCGCTTAAAAGTCGTTTGACCCGGATGTTGTTCATAATTCATAATTATGTGCATATTAAACAAAACTGATAAAGTCCAGACATTATTTTAATTAGGCAATCTAGTCTAGATCTAGGCTAGTATAATAAGGTGGGGAGGGGCCAGAGCGACACACCTACTTGGCTGACATACTTGGCTATTATTAAGAGGTCAGAGCGATTTTATTTTATGCAAGCTCTGTATTTTTCTTTCTATCGAACTGATTGTGATTCTATCTGTGATACTGTTGTTTCTTTTTTAAATTATCATAATTTGTTGTATATTTAGCTGTGTTTTGTTCCTTGCATGTTTAATAAAGATGTTTTTTTTATTATATATATTTATTAGTTGATAATTTTGTTTCTCATGTATGTTTTAATACAGTGTTTTTCATGCTGGGTCGCGCCTCTGCTGCAGGTTTAGGCAATTAGCATGATCATCGTTAAAATAGTGCGCAGCAGCTGTAGCCCGCGGTTAGGTTAGTAAAAGCGTCCGTAGCCTAATAGGTAAGACCTTTGGTTCGCACTCGAAAGGGTGCAGGATCGAGCCCCGGTGGAGGCGTGCACCAATGAGATATTTTCCGACCTCAAGTATATAATACGAATGGTTATTGCCGTGGGAGAGCCATACTTACCTTACTTGATACCACGGCCTCACAGAAAACTGGCGTGAAATGGCATTGTGCTGTGTCTCGTTCAGTGAGTGAGTTTACCGGTGGCCCAACTTCCCTGATCCACCTATCCCTATTACCATTCCCTATTCCCTCATAAAGGCCGGTAACGCACTTGCGACTTTTCGGATGCCACGTCCATGGGCGACGGCAGTTGCTTTCCATCAGATAACCCGTCTGCACACTTGCACAAATATCATAAAAAAGGTTTTTTCAGACAAACTTTTATCCCCTATTTTGCCCTTGGGGGTAAAATTTACTAAATCATTGTGCCCGTCCCAATCTGTCACTTTTTCGTGTATATTCCAGGTGGACAAATTTGCGTCTTAGTGTATATACTTTATTCTGTGAAGCCCCCGGTTAAAGGTAGCTAATATTATTCGCAACAGGGTAAATTGACCCAAATTTTCGACCACTAACTGTGTTATCAATTCGTTTGCTGCGTGTGGATCAATTTAGCTATAATGCCAATTGCCTTCATAGCTTTTTAGTTGACAAACAGCGGCAATGTAATTGAGAGCATCTGTAAAAGGCTGTTATTTATCTATACTTATAATAATATTGTCAATTTCTTTGTTAGATATTTGTCGGTCGGTTACATCGCGCCCGAAAAGTCTTAATGGATTTTAATGAAATTCGGTACTCAGATAGTGTATGAGGTTAAGGGTCTAAGATATTTTAAGTATTTTTTTATTTCCACGCGGCAAATGCAGTACTCATACTTAATATAATATTATATATTACGCTCCGCAAACTATTTAACGAAATACAAATAAAAGCTTTTAGTGTGTATAAATGACGTCTTATTTGTCAGTTCTTATTAACTTTTTTTAATAACGGCGTAAGCACAGGCTATTTCCGGATTACATCAATTATTCGTCTTCGTCAACCTCTCTGATATTACCAAAAGGAAGTTGATACAAAGCCAGATTGCGGATGTAAGTTGATTGACATTATGTTCAAACATAGTAATTGATTTATTCCGACCAAAGACGTAGATCCTACAACTCCTTCTGTTTCAATGATAGATGGGTAGATTCGTTTAAAAAAACAATGAATACGAAGTCACAATTAAAAACTTAAGTAGGTAAGTAAATAAATATAAAAAAAACAGTTTTAGTAAACTGATAGGATTCCCGCCTCTTTAATGGTACTATTGTATTAATTAACTGATAGTTATTTGGAAGTCGTATGTTTTGGGTAATGACTGTGAACGCAGACCCGGGTGTCAACGACCGGGTTATGTATGTACATGGTACAATACGCGGTAACATTATGTAGAAGCCCCCTACTATTTTATAACATAGTTAAAGGTTATTATATTCTTTACATATAATATAACAGTATAATTGGCGTGTATGTACAATTATTATTTTCTCAAACAATGTAGGGGGGTTAGGAACAGTAATAAAACACAAATAGGAAAAAACGTACAAACAGATAAACGGACAAACAAACATTTTTTTTCGATTAGTGTTCAATTACCGTTCCTTAGTACCCCCACATCGATTTTTTGTAATAATATTAAATGTAGAGACACTCCAATTTTACTGTTTTATTATATTTATAGGTTTTATTATATTTGTAGGTATGTATAAATGTATTAGGCATCGCTCTGTGGTCGAAATTCGACCATAAATATTAAAATCCATCGTGTAGACGAGCTATAAAAAACTATAAACTATTCTTCATTTAATCACAGACTTCAATTTTGCATAAAGGTCTTGTTAGCAGGGCATTATATTTTATTATAAAATAAAATATAATAAAATATATATTTTATTATACTATAAAATAAAAATTAAACTTCAACCATAGACGAAAGAGCATTTCCTGTAAAATGATCGTGTAATGTCAAAATATTGTAGTGTGCGTAGCGTTTTATTTATTAAAAATATGCAAAATTTAAGCGTATTTTAAAATAATATTGGTATTCCACGGACCTCCCTCATATCAACTACAACTGTAAGAAGACGAGTGGCTAATCCTATGTCCTACATCTGAAAGAAACATTTAGGTCGGGTTAGCCGCTAACCTAACTTCAAACCTTACACTTCCGAATTATTCTGGCGGGATTAACGGCTAAACAATCTTACAAGCTACATTAGGTTATTCTCACACAGAAACTGCTTTCATAAAAATTCCATTCATTTTTAGAATCATTGTATGTAATTTGTATGTTTAAATATGTGCAGAATAAATTGTGCCTTGGAGAACTTGTTTTGAATTAATAAAATGTTTTGGTAAGGACGGATACCCTCGAATGCCTCGTGTTGGCGAAAACATACATATGTTTGTACGAAAATATGTACACGTAGGTATATCATTTACATAATGTGTTTACAATTAGTTTTTCCTTTGGTTTTTACTGTAGGTAGAGGTAAACTCGCTTTATAGAGTTGAGATTTAAAAACCTTGCAAAAAAAAAATAATAGTTTTAAGCCATTCTTATGGATTTAAAGAATATGCTATTCAGAGCCCTGTCGTCCACAGAATGTTAGTTTAAAATTTCTCACCCACAGGTCAACAGTGTTATCTACTAGCTTATTTATCCCCTAAATTTGAGGGGAAAACCCCTACAAGGATAGAGTTGTTACTTTAGTCTCCTCCCAAGTCTCCCTCTCCCTTCCACTATATATAGTCTTGGAAAAACATAATGTTTCTAAAACCTATGAAATATACGTAGACGCGATTTTTAAAGTCCACGCGAGCGAAGCCGAGTGTAGTAGCCATAGACTGGCTATATTTCAATTTTCCCAGTACATTACCGAAGTCTTATGCTGTTCAGCGGTTTTATTGACAGCATATTAGTTTTAATTTAGCACAGCGCGTGCACACAATTTTGAACTCTTTGGAATAACAACGTACACTCACAGAAAACTAGTTTTGTACCCACCGTGCGTAAAATTCTGCGATAAACAGTCATTAAAATAAATGTCTAACTTGTTTCTGTCTTCAGTACCGTTTGTTTGACTATCTTTGAATCAGTAATGCGACGCTTTTTGCAAACCGTTTGATTTTTGCCACGAGGCGATGATTTCAAGCCACACCCCAATTCGTTATAATAAATATATCGATATTATATCAAAGTTTTTACGCCATGACATGATTAAAAATTGGAAGTTGTTGAAATAATACGTAGTAAGTAGAAAACACGAAAAGAACAGTTATCTACTAATATGCATTATTTCCGGAAGGTTTATGTCTTAGTGAACACCTTATAGCTGAAATTATAAAGATGTTAAGAGCAACGACTACCACGCGCATCTCCATACAAAACGCTATAACGTTTTCCTACCCCTAAATATTATCCGATTTTGATCATTTCTCACTATGCTATTGTTTTCATAGAAAGCTAGGTTTGTATGTTTTCCTTTTTTCAAAATTTATATAAGTTTGAAAGTTACGAGCATCCAAAAACTGTTTTTTAAGGTGCAAAATATTCTCATTTCAAATGGCATGTATTTAAAAAAATAAAGCAAATTTTCTAGAAAAACAAAACATATGGGCGTAAATTATATTCTGCTGAAAAGAATGAAACCAAAAAACTGGTAGTTTTATTAGAGTTTAGGGGTAGGAACACGCTATGCCCCTAAACGCGATTTTCGTCGAAAAAAGTACCGACGATCACATACGAGCTTCAACTCTCTCTATCGCACGTATGCGGGTCGGGGGGAAAGGTTGCCCTGTAACCCCATCCCTTGTAATGTGAAATACTGATGTCGATGTTAGGGATGGGATTACTTATCGGTAAGTGCTTATGATTTAGTAGGTTCAGTTCATCAGTCCAACTAGCAGGAGGGCTTCCTACGCTACACTTGCCGGGCCATGGACATTCGAGAACCCATCTGGTCAATTACCCATCGTTTAAAAATAAAATTTCTTAGAAGGTCAACCTACAATTTTTAAAGCACTTGGCTTTAAGAAAAACGGCATACTGTGAGTCGAACTTGCGTACCGAGGGCCGCCCGCGTTGAGACAAAGTACGATTCTCAAAATACCTATTTTTCTAAGCTCGCGACTCTATACAATCCTCTTAAAGGTAAAAACAAATATAAATCAGGGCGGCATATTTTATTTTTTGCCCCTTTGCCTAAAAAAATGTAGATCCGGGGCTGGCTTATTTACATGCTAAATCAAAATTAACCAATAGTAGGTATGCATATTATTACGATATAGCCTGCAACTCCGTTGCGCTAAAATTCATTTGTCGTGCGAAAACATAATATGCCCATTTTGTTTTATTTTTTATTATTAAAAATAGGGTCATCTATAGGCTTTTCGCCCATATTCTTTGTTTGTAATTCTTATGTTAGGTTTTTTGTACCCAGGATCTCATCCAAACTTTTTACACAGGTTATTGTTAATGTCAGTCCATCACGCTTTCGGACTTTTATGTATATAATAATTTAATTTTTTTTATTGTTTTAGTGTTCCGTTATTTTATATGATCATATAAGGTTGACGCCTCTAAGGACATTTTGATAAAACCGGCTACAGCGTCACCATCGGTATCAGTGTAATAGACACAGTTATTGGTGTGCCTAGATATGGCTACGACTGCATGAGGCACACTGTCATGGATTGTCAGCTTTCGGGACTTGGTCTGTATGATGTTCACCGAAGGACTCGCTAATCACTGAGCCTCGTGAATTGTAAGAACGCGAGAGCCTGTGAACCGAAATAGCCAATGTTGCTTAAAGCTACTTTCTCCTCCTGTGTATATACTAGGTACAGCGTATTATGTTCAGTTTTAGATATTCTCGCTCCTGCCTAATATGCCCATTGCCTTGTACCGGGACTTAGAAGACTTTATCTTCATATTATGCTGAGTAGCCGCCAATTTGTCTCAATGCGGAAGTGTTTTATTTATTTAATGTTTTATTGTTTAACCAAATAAAGTAAATTTATTTATTTCTTTTTTCTTTCATATCAAATTGAACCAAACCGGTACAGCGTTTCGGTCGAGAAGATACGACAGTCTAGTATTTAAAAAAACAACCAAAATTAAAATATTTAAAGATTTCTTGTAAGTACAGATTCAGTAGGTAGAATATTCTTTAATACATTTCTTCTACATCCTGCTCTGAGTAACGTTATAGATACATAAATAATGAATATGTATATAAGTGTGTGAAGTAAATAATTATTTTCTTCTCACCGGAAAGATCTTATTTTGCTCGGAGGATGTCCTTCCTTGGACTATCTTCCTGCAACCGTTCACTTATGAGGAATTGGCTTCTAGCACCGTTTCAACGGATGTTTACAATCTCAGGAACATTTTACAGACGGACCAAAATGGTATAAATTTTCTTTAGGCTTTTCTGTTCCTGTATATAGATACAGGGTGCAACAAAAGTAAGTAATAAAACTTTATGGATCGTATGTGTTTCTGATTATGAGCTCACTGTGAAAGTAGTAGCGCTGAACGCAGAAAAAAATTCGTGATTTGTATAGCCAAGCGCCCGAGCGACATAAGTTTGCCCATAGATATCACAATTTTTTTCGCTTACAGCGCTTCTAGTTTCACAGTTAGCTCTATATCAGGGACACAATTTATCCTTAAAGTTTTATCATTTACTTTTGTTACAACCTGTATACAAATTCAAATTAGCAAAGCTGACGAATAAAACGCCAATTTCGTTTATGAAAACTTGGGGCTTTCCACTTTCCCTGTTGGTAACGAACTTGGAACCCGCTGGTATCATGTTACTCGGCCAACCACTTAGCCAGATCGTGCTAACGATGTAGATCTTTACGGTATTTCCACATTTTTAGGTAATTTGCGTCAATACAGGTAAGACGAGATGCGAATAGGGTTTTTTATGGTCATAAAAAGAAAATAAAAAGATAATGGACTTGTTTTTGTATCAATCCAATGTCACACACATACTGACCTAAGGGCGTTCTACACGGCGTGAACAAACATCGCGCAAAGGTGTTGATGCAATGCATTTTTAATCTTACGACATGAACTAAAGATGCATTTTAGATATTAATGTTGTAAATGGTCATGTTTGGTAAACCTTAATGTCAAACACGACCTTGATGCACTCCAAATTGCACCTCCAGTGCATGGCGTAAGATTGAATTGAGGGTGCATCTTTGCATGTTAATGTTGTAAATGGTCTCCATCGAGTATAGCTATTTTCAATCGTCCGCCATGAACTGAGGGTGCAATTTGGATTGCATCAAATTGTACATTTGCGTGATGTTTGTTCCCGCCGTGTAGAACCCCCATTATCTTTATTGACTCTCGGCAGTGATTCTTTTGTTACTAACGATATTATGTTTGAGTTATTATGTATTGAGTTTGTATTAAGTGTTTACACTCTCACAAAATAAAATTGTACTAAAACAACTATAGTTTTTTCCTAATTTCAATTAAGTATAGTATATTCTTTACATTTTATAATAAAACAGTACAATTGGAGGGTCTGTACATTTCATATTTTTTACAAAATAATCAATGTGGGGGTGCTAAGGAATAGTAATAGAACACATATCGATAAAAAAAGTTGTCTGTTTGTCTCAGGTCTCAGTCTCAGGAACTACTGGACGGATTTGTTTAATTTCTTAATTTTTTTTTTTGTTTAATTTCTATTAGGTCTGGTTCCCGTTACGTGATATACAAATTTTTGCGCAACGAAGTTGCGGGCACCAATTAGTTTGTAATATGAATCTCGTGCGGTTTGATAAACTTTCTTTTATAATAATAACTTACACGTGGCCGATATCCATTATCCAGGCAACACTAATTGAAAAACGCCAATACCCTTGGCTGCCACTTGTCAGTAATAATAATAAAAAAAATTAATACGTCACACAATATTAACCAGCCCCCTGATCCACGATGCGATTCCGCGCGGAACCGGAAACGTTCTTACGGAAACTCCTAGCATTTTTAACAAAAGTTTCCGAAATCGGAAACAAATCCGCGCGGAATCGCATCGTGAATCAGGAGACTGATATCTTATATGCTACCTGATTAGTGTGTACTCTAGGTCGCGGGTTTCAGTACTTTTATCCCACGACCCCCGGCTTAAGTTGCCACGCGCTCAACCACTGCGGTCTGAGACACGGAGGTCGTCAGCAAACTTTAACTATCCTGTATTATTATTCCAGTCACGTAGACAAAAACCAAATAATATGTGATTAATATTAGTAGCCACACATGTAATTTTACGTTAAGTCCGATAGTGAATAGAGTTATAAAATAACTAGGTGATGGCCGCAATTTCGTTGTGGCAAAATTCGTTTAACGCGCAGAAACCGTATATTTCCCGGTAAAAGTATCCTATATTCTTCCCCGGGACTCGAAAATTTTAGCAAAATCGGTGCAGCGGTTTGGGCCTGAAGAGGTAACAGACAGATTTTGCATTAATGATAATATTAATATGGATAGAATGCACAGACTTTATTGGTACTCTATGTCTGTACCAGGTCGCCTTGATACATTGAACAATAACAAAAAAAGTGGAAATTGTTAGTTTTGTTCGAAAAAAAACCACCCAAAGCCACTGCGCTCTGATTGGTCAGAAGTGTCGGAGTACGTACACACTGGTCTCTTATTGGTGCGTACTTCTTTATTAGTTATATGCTCGATGCCTTGATACGAGTCCTCATGCGTGATTTTATCAATCAAAGATTATTTAAAACAGAATATTAACCGACTATTTCAGTGAGAAAGCTACACGCAATGTACTAGTAACGCAGTGTATTCTACTTCTACTTGTGTAGTTGTGTGTACTGCCACAATCACTACTAATTGTAAATGGAAAAGTGTGTTTGTTTGGTCTTCCCTCAAGCCATAAACGAGCAACGGAACGACTTGATTTTTGGCATAGACTTAGATGAGGGGATGACGAGTAGCTTAGGCTACTTTATTCTTATTTTTACGCGAGGGAAGTGCGCGTCAAAATCATACATTTATGATCGGCCATTCTATACAAAAATCTAAAAAGAATCAGTGGCTTTCGACTCTTAATGTTTGTTCTTTTGTTGTAAGGAATTACGGACCTATTTATTACGTATTCGTAATAAATAGGTTTACAAAAAACTTGTCGATTTATTAATCGACAAGTGCTTATCGAATTTTTCAAAAATTCCCTCAACCTTTGCTATATTATCACAGAGTGACACAGGCTATTATATATTTATAAAATCGGCTAAGTGCGAGTTGGAGTCACGTGCGAAGGGTTTTTATTCCGATACTAATACTTTTTATTTAGATTAAATATTAAATTCTCTCGTGGAATTAATTATTTCCACGCAGGCAAAACCGTCAGAAAATACTGGTCTTTAACCAACAATAAGTGTCTTTAAAAACCGGCCAAGTGCGAGTTGGACTCGCGCACGAAGTATTCCGTACCAGTAAAGAGCTAAATATTGAGTAGTTAAATGTAATTCGCAAAGTTAAACAGCTTCTAATATTATTTCAACTGATAGCGCGATGCAGGTAATATCCCGCGATCATTACCTGAGTGAGGTCCTTTTTCGGCAGTACACCGCCATACTAGATTTAGTTTTTAGTTTAGTTTATTACGTACTTTGTTTTCTTGTTATTTTTTGTTTTGCTGTTTTTAGTTTTGTTATTTCTTGTAATAATTTTTTACTATGTGTTATATTGTGGTGTAATGTATATTTGAGGCCGTTAATAAATGTTATTATTATGTAGACGCACTGCTGCGCCATGTAGTACCGATGGTGAATTTGATGCGATTTCTTTTCTTCTGCCATTGTCATCTTTTTTGAAATTTCTAGATTTCTACGCCACATTAATAAGTCGTCCGTCAGCATCGTGATGGATGGGATAAGTGGACGCCATATGCCTACGAAAAAACATCGCAAATAATTTTTAAATTACCAAGACACACTGACCTGATTGCTTCAAAAACTAAAAAGAAAATAAAGAACCTATAACACTTTAATTAGTTAGCTTAATAATTTTAAGTGCCGCATGCGGTGACAAACGTAGCTTTGTAGATCTTTCTGTGGCCTCTTGTAAATGAAAAAAAGTGAAAAAGAAAACAGAGCAGTTTGCCCCCGCCTGCAGCACTTTAAATTATTAAGATCTACTAATTTAAATGTGATAGGTTTTTATTTTTTATCTTTTTAGTTCTTAAATCAGTCGGAATTTTTGTTTTTTTTTTTAATAAGAGTTTTATTTTAGAATTTTCAGTTTTTTTTAATATGAAACTGGTTGACCACGACTGTATATGTATATGATTTTTTCGATCTCTGCTGTGCGAAAGCGAGGCTTCTAATTTGAAAGAATCTTATTAAACTATTATATTTATCTTGGAAAAGATTCAATATAACGAACACAACTGGAAAGTTTGTGGAGATTTGAAGGTAATTGTCCTGATATTAGGATTACAACTAGGATACACAAAATACTGTTTTATTTGTGAGTGGGACAGCAGAGATCGAAAAAATCATTATGTCAAGAAAGACTGGCCTAAACGGGAATTCCTTACCCCAGGACAAAAAAATA
>JAOTAV010018121.1:0-24062 GCA_026546445.1 Cyclargus thomasi
AAAACAAAAAAATGAGTTAATCATAATGTAACTAAAAAATTAAGGGGTGGTCGATTTTATTGCTCTCAAGTGTATAAACCTGTAGTTTCAATTTAATTTTACAAAATTAATTAAAACTTGTCCGAATCCGCAAATCAATATGTAAAAGCCAAGATTCGTTTATCGCGTGAGAACTGCATATTTTTCCTCAAACTACACAAATTATCGCCATACCAAATTTGGCCAAATCGGTTCAACGGCTTAGACATTCCGGAAAAAGCCCACTAATGAAACAAGTAATGTTTATTTATACAGCATTTTAATGAAAAAAAGTAATCATTTTTAAAACGTTTTGTTTTAAAATCAAACTCAAAATGGATTTAATAAAGGAGGATATCTTGCATATATTTTTTCAACTTAATTTACTGCGAATTAGTATTGCATTATTGACAGATATCTATTGAAAGTCGTATGTCGTCGATGACAACTGACAACCCTAACGTTTTCTTGGAAAATTTTACATTTTCAAAAGCAAAAAATGGACACTTTTAATTTTTCAACATTAAATTATCGGTAATCATTTAGTTTTATCTGGTTTTATAGAGGTTTTAATAGCCAAACTATGTTACTGGCACTTAATTAAGATTCTGGGTAGCTATAATTTTTTTTTATTCCAAATACAAAACTTTTGTTTTTTAACTCCATTGAGATAAATATACCATAGAGTGGACGCTGCAAAGAAATGGCTTGTGCCACTCCACTGCGGTGTACGCACCGCTGTGCTCTCAGTCGTACTCTAGCTTCCCGCACACTAGCGCACCAAACGTTCGACAAAATAAAAGTCATGAAAAATGCTTCCTTGTGTGTTGGGACACTGCAAGAGTAGTTCAAGGAACACGGAAAAATAAAACGGCATATCTTTTTATCGGTAAATATTCTTATTTAGCTTTTTATAAATAAAATTCTAACATTCAAATAATTTGCGCCTTTTTACATCTTTTGTCATAGAGTGGGTGCATTCAGAGTGAAATGTAGGCCGTAGAACAAAGTCGAGTACTCACATAGACGAGTTCGAATTTTTGTAATATTTGGTTTTTTATAATTTTACTACTGTATAAAAATACGAGATTATTTAAATAAATTTAGTACTTTATTACATTACTTATAAAATCTTTAACTACATACTAATAAAAATTTAAAACATTAAATTAAAAATATTACTTATTTTTATTCTTTCCTTAGTAAAAATCTTTGTTTTATTTTATCCATTCATTTTAATAGAGTCTGCATACATACAGTTCTGCGGTCTTATTCATCAGAATAACTCCTCTCCCCGCGCTTCGATGGTTGAAACAGCTACTCACAGAATAAAGTTTATCAGATACTCCATGTATTCGAACTTATTGTATTAATCTCTTTTTTCCATTTTGTGACTTTTTATTTACTTTACGCTAGTTGTCGGTAAAAGTTTATCGTGCAACTAAAACTAACTTCTCACTATTTTTAGTAGAATAATTTATGTTTGTCGCATTGTCCTGCCTTATTGTGACTTAAAGCTGATATGTTTGTGCCTCTAGCAAAGGCAGAAAAAGCAATAAGAGCTAGTAAAATTATAACGCAGCTGAAGAAGGTTGTACCCAATGTTACGTCTCACAGCGGTTGAAGGTGAGTCGTTCAACCGTCCAAAGTACCTGGACTTAATACCAAGAGACAGATTCCGTTCAGAGAAGGCAAGGTTCTGGGAGAAAACGTTGCACACAAACATGAGACGACCGCTTTTTAGTGACTCAGGCGCTGATGAACCGCAAATGCAGTTACATAGACCTCAAAAGAAACCTTGAAGAGGTATTAGGAGCACAAATTAGCCTATGGACTGTGAAGAGGAGGCTTTTAGCGGCTGATATACGCAGTCGACGACCAGCAGGGGCTCCTAAGTTACTCTGTGAGCATCGGATTGCTCGATTGAGGCTCGCTACAAATGTGTATGGTGTATAATGGTGTAATCTTCTCGGATGAGGCTCGAATTTGTCTGCATGGTGAGGACCGACGTTGTCGACTATTCTGAAGACCAGGAGAACGCTATGCCGACGTGTGTTTTGAAGGAATTACCCCTTATGGTGGAGGGTCCGTAATGTTTTAGGCGGGTATAACTTCCAGTTATCGTACCGAGATAGTATTCATTGAAAATGGCTCACTAAATGCGCATAGATGCGAAATAGAAATCCTTTGTCAAAATGCACAACCCGCTCTGACTGTAGTCGGTGAAGATGCCATTTACATGGACGATAATGCTCGGGCCTACCGTTCTGGCGACGTAGATGCTTATATGCAAGAGGTCGGTATTCGTCGTTTGGCCAGCGCGAAGTTCCGACCTTAACCACATCGAGTACGTTTGGGACCTCCTAAAAAGGCGACTTTTCAACCACCTCCACATAACATCTAGGAGCTTAAGCGTGTGATCTTGGCTGAGTGGATACTCCAGAGGACACCATCAAAAGCTTGGTGGGAAGCATGCCAAGACGATTACACGCCCTAATCGTTGCAAGAGGAGCTCATACTCGTTATTAAATTTTATCTTTTAATGTCTTTTTAAAATTAAAATACCATAAAAATAATCATAGTCTTAATTTCACTATCCCCACAAAATGCCCATTTTAACACAGATCTGTATTCAAGTAATTCTGTAATAAATAAGAAAGAGTTTCAAATTCTGTAATAAATAAATAAGAAATTTCTTGTCATCTAAGCTAAGGATATACTAAAAATATTATCCACAGAAAGGTAAGGTTTGTGTAAGGTCCACTTTTATGGCAAAGTGGTGTATATATGTGTATCTCTCCTGGAAAGGATTTCATTGGTGACTTTTTTGTGACTATAGTATGCTTGTCAACCTTTAATCTGACGTATTTTCAAAATTGTATTTTGATTAATTTTAAAGAGAAAAATAAAAATGGTTTCTTTTTTCCCAAATTATTGATACTATTAAAAAAAGGATCGTCTCAGTTATATGCTATTTAATAGGCTATTCATCATGATAGATCACTTAAAAAGATCTATTTAATACGTGATGATGATTGTTAGGCATAATATAGTATAAAAGTCGATAGATGGCGCTACAGACTTTAAATGTGTTTCCTGTATCATATAATCAGAGAAATATCGATTTTTCGATGTTGAGTTTCAAGAAAACTTTGAACTCTAGTTTAGATGTACCTATATTAGTGTATGAAATTGTTATAGTGGTCGTTAATGACCTTCGTTGTTAAAAAGTGACCTTAAATAAATAAAAAAAAAACTTTGAACTTCGACAATACTTAACATCAAAACTATAGCGAATTGATATGCAGGCTTTCTACTATAGTACCTTCAATTTTAATACTCAAAATTAAAAAACAAAAATAGAAATCTTCCGACTCCTGGTACGTTGTGGCAGGATACACTTTTTTTGTTTGCATTTGATAACAAAAAAAAAGAGAGCTGGTAAAAAATCTGTTTATAACTTTTCTATATGCTACTGAAAATTTATATATTCCAAAAGTTTTTATAATGAAGCTTAAACGCGCTTAGTAAATAAAATAGGTATGATACACTTATTTTATTATAGGGCGTCCATTAATTACACGAAGCATTTTTGAGGATTTTTGACCCTTTTCGCCTCCTTAGTGAGATTTACTAAGAATTTCCAATCATAAATTAAGTATTTAACAAGTATTAATTATTAAGCCGTACTCTTTAAATACTACCAATAACTTTAAATAAAAACCTCTTTCTTTAGTCGGTTAAATCTATTGACTTTGGCGTGACCTTGTACGGAAAATTCATCTGCCGATTGTTTAATAATAGATAAATTTATTTAAATAAATGGTAATTAAAACGAAAAAATACGGCATACCAAGCTTTGGCACGAGCCGAAGTCACTTACCATGGTTCTGTAGGTATAACGTAGCCTTTTCAAAATGCCAAAGTGAACAAATTTAGGCTGTAGTCCATTAAAAAAGGTGTTTTCATCTTTAATTAGCAATAATCATTGCATATTGTTAACTAATAAAAATACCTGATAATCTAAGATAAAATTTTACATACCGTACATTTCACATTTTTATTTATTTATTTATAATAGGACACCAAACAGTAATACAGTTAGCTCTACAAAATAAATATTATAAAATTCATAACAATTTTGATAAGCAATATTGCAATTTTTGTGCTCTGTCTCAGGTATCGATTTTAAAATTGTTATTTTCCTTCAAATATTTTCTTTATTATTTTTCTTCTTTCTTTATATTTTGTTTTGGCGTAATGTTTGTCTATATAAACCCGTTAACATTAAGCCAAAAAAAAAAGAAACGAGGAGCTTTTAACAGCCTCTTTCATTTTTCTATTAGTTGTAAATGAATAAATATTGGGTTTTGTGTGTGCGGAACCCCAAGTAACAAAATCGTCATTGTCAACTGACATTCAAAACTATAAAGGAAGCGCATATTAACATTTTTTGTCAGATCTACTTGGTATGCATAGGATTCTGCAATAAAATTCGCTGGGTTCTGTATATTTGTCTGTATGCGTACAAAATATAAGTATTTACGTAAGCGAATGAAAATATTACAAATATAACAAGGATATTTGTAATATTTTCATTCACTTCCATTTTATTTCAATATAACAATTATAAGTTATAACTAATTCCAAAATGAAATAAGTAAAAAAATATATTAAAAAAGTTACTTATCTTTTTATTCTTTCTATATTTTTTCGTTACTTATTATTACTTAAAAAAATCAAGTTTAAAGCTTTGTCATGAAAGCAATATATAATATTGTCAAAATTTATTTGACATAATAGTAACAAAAAGTAATCCTGGCTAGATTAAGGGCCTGTTTCGCCACTTACTGTCAAAGTTTCTGTTATGCTATCCACAACTTTTTTGACAGATTCTCCATACAAAATCTGTCAAATAAAGCTGTATCCGTCAAATAAACAGACTATATGTAAGCGGTGAAACAGGCCCTTAGTATTATTGTCTATGTGTAGAGATTTTTTTTCAGCTCGAGCCTATTATACTTCAATACTCCAAAATTAGCTTTTCATAATAACACACAGACGGAGTCGCATGCTGTAACTACTGAGTTTCTTCGGGAAGGCTACAATATTTTTATAAGACTAGCTGTTGCTAGTCGGACTGTAGGCAAGTTAGATATGCTAAAATTTGCGTCATAATATATAATAAAGTATTATTCGCCGTGTCTTTTCACGGCCTCTGGTGTGGAACCTCTCGTCTCATTAGTACTTTGATACTGGTACTAAATTTTTACCACCAATTTCCTTTGTTGTTACATAACTATAGCAAATTATTATTATAACCTATAAGTAAAATTTTTACAAAACCAAAACATTATTTTTATTAAATAACTTAAGTTTTCCGTTTAATATTAAAAGTTTTAATTTCTGGCGGTTTCTTGTTAGTAAAAAAATACATATTTATTTTAAAGCTTCTTCTAAAAGTTGGGTTAACTTTCAAATATGGAATAAATTGTTATAAATTCAAACTGTTGTCATCGCGAACATCAGTTCCGTTGTTTCTTTTTTTATAATGGTTTCCAACGAAAATTTAGGTCGTTTGTCAACCCTTAGCTACTTGGGTTAGAATGTGAGTTAGTTCGGTGGTTGAGTGACGTGTAAGGACAGAGGACAGACGGTAAATTGATACTAAGTCGGTAGCCGATACGT
Source organism: Cyclargus thomasi (assembly GCA_026546445.1). Lineage (NCBI taxonomy): Eukaryota > Metazoa > Arthropoda > Insecta > Lepidoptera > Lycaenidae > Cyclargus > Cyclargus thomasi. The sequence continues at coordinate 5,707 of JAOTAV010018121.1, forward strand.
CGTGTTGTGTGTTGAACCAGAAACAATAGACGTAAGTTCTTTTTAAATAACAATATGTAAAAAAAACTTTAACCAGCTTCTCTTTTAATTTTTTAATTTCTCATTTTATATATAGCGATTAATTTTATTATTACACATTCAACTCGCTGTATAATTGACATTTTAAGATATAAGACAGGAAAATTGTGTGTAGGTATCTATTTACATGATTTACATTTACCTTTATTATTTTGGATTTTTTAAAATAATAATATGTCATGCTGATAAAACATAAGATCAGGTTCCGTAGTGATAATAATTTGAAATGTAATAAACGCAATTGTATTTAAAAGAAGTTTTTCTTTTTTTTACTATATTAAAAAAAAAAAAAAAAAATAGGCCTAAATCCTTTGATCAACCCAAAACGTAAGTTATTAAATGCCAAGCGAATTAAGAATTATAAATCAGCGGTTAATACTGTGAGTGTGATCAAAAAGATTTTGAGACAAAGAAGAGACTTTGAGATGCTGTTTTAATTAGTAAAGGTCTTTTTATGAATGCAAACAGCATCTTAAAATGTTTGATCATGGTCTTAAGTTTTAAGCGCTATTTTAATAATAATAATTTTTTCTTTAATACAGGCCTAAGAGCGGTGTAGTCTAGTTTTAAATAAGCTCTTTAATCTATAGTAACTAGATACTAGCACTATATTTTTATGCTCTATAACTAGTTAAAGCTACGAAATTATTAATAATTTCTCAGCTATTAATATTATCATTTAAAAACTGTGTCAGAGGTGATTTTTGTAAACGAACTCTAAAACCAACTAAGGAAAATTACTATTCGCAACACATTAAATATTATTATTACTGTTTGTCATATTCTTCAGTCATTAAAAACGAAAATTTGATACCGAATAATAATAATATTATAATTATTATTATGAGACCGAAGTTTTAGGGTTCCGTAAGTGTTGGACCGTCTTGTAGAATGTAGATACAACGATAAGGATGCCGTTGAATCATCGTCGTTGTCGTCTGGCGGACCCAGCAGACGTTATCCTGCCGGTCAGATTTGGGAATGTTAAAAATTTTCTCTTGTTTTTTATATAAAAAAAATACTCTAAACTTTATCAGAATCGTTCAAGTCACCCAGAAAACGTTTATCGTTATACACACGCATACAAAAAATATAATATATTAACAGCAGCGAACCCGACAGACGTTGTTTGTCCTGTCGACCTTGGTAAGTTAATCTAAACCATTCTCTATTCCCCTAAAACACGCACATAAAAACATACACCAAATTGTAAAAATAGTTAGAACGTACGAAAGCTTTAAAATTGCCCTTAGTAAAAACTTTTTTGAGTCGGTTATAGGTTCAAAATTTGTCTAATTTCCTTTCTATATAGGTGTAAGTAAATGACGCGTTTTATGTAATCCCCAGGAGGTAGTTTCTATGTCAATCCACTTGCAATGCACCAGTGGAAAATTTTGCGTCTTGCAAACGTCTATTTATGTTCTTAAAAGTTGGTCCATTGTTTGATGAAATATGAAGACCCTCGTACGCTGAAACTATTGATTTTATAAAAAAAAGTGCTAAATAAACCGTACGGGTGTTTTCTAGTTTCATTTTCTTAATCGTAAGCAATAGAGCAAAAATCACCAACTCGGAAAACTTTCCAGGTAAGCTCCGATTTAAGCACCAAATTATTATAAGATATTCACAATACCTAATTATTATTTGATACCTCTCACATAAAGAAATATTAGAAACATGTTTGTTTTTTTCGGTTCCGCACCTTTACATATGCGCTTGTCCGGTCTTTGTAATAAACCTATTATGTAAATGTAGAGAATAGCATTAGATGCAAAAACCTGACCACTTAAGGAAATTAAAAAAAAATCAAAACAATATATACCATTTATATTATCAAAGGGCTTTGAATTAATTCTTCTTTTATTATACTTAGGGAGCAAACTAGCATAGGGGTTACCTGATGGAAAAAGTTACAAGTGCGTTTCAGGCCTTTTTGAGGGAGTAGGAATAGGGGATAAGGGATTAGGGAAGTTGGGCCACCGGTAAATTCACTCACTGAACGAAACACAACACAACGCCGTTTCACGACAGTTTTCTGTAAGGCCGTGGTATCACTCTGGTCGAGCCGGCCCATTCGTGCCGAAGCATGGTTCTCCCACGGCAATACTGTGTAAAATATTAATTAAATTATTGTAAACGTATTTTAATTGTGTTATATGATATATCATAAAAGTTACATAACACTGTGCAATGAAACAGACTTTAAAATATTTGAAGCCTTTTTGAAGCTTTTTGCATTTTTTGCTTTTTTCATGAGATTGGGTAGTTTTTAATGAGTGTTAAAGGGGCAAGCGAGAAGACGGGTCACCTGTTGGAAAGTGACTGCCGTCGCCCATGGACACTTGTAAAAGCAGACGCGTTGAAAGTGCGTTGGCAGTGTTTTAGATGGAGGAATATATAATAAGAAATAATATAATAGGGGAATATGAATGATGTGTAGGAAGGTTAAGTCCGGTAAACTCACTCATTGAACGAAACACATGCACAAACCCCGTTTCTCGCCAGTTTGCTATGTTTTCTAAGCTTTACCCGGGCCCCGAAATGTTTCCCCGGAGGTTTGTAGATTTCATTGAAGGAATATGACGTGCTCTTTATAAATTTTAACTTTGCCCTGTGGTATCTTTACCGCTCATTTCATGGCGGATACTATAAAAATGGCGTCAAAATACAGTTTTAGAGGATAACGTCGTTTCAACTCATTTACTGCCTTATTCATTTAAATATTTAACTCATCAAGGTTGCAGTCCTTTTCTGGAATATAAAAAACGATACAACACAGAAAGGGACAGCGAATCTAGCTGAACACTGTTTAAAAATGATTATGAATAAAGGAGTTAGAGGTAATCCACAAACTTTTCCGTTTCGTTTCGTTGTGACCATATCTGATACGGTGTCGCAATTTCCTCGATATTCGTCCGTTTATTTTCATGTTCGGTCTTCCAACTACACTTTTGTTCGTAATACGAGTAAGTACTAGATGGGTAACAATTCATTCTGTAGACTAAACAGGTCAATAAGCCGTTGTCCGTCCTAATTCGTAACAAGGTGAATGAGGTGCATAGCCCCAGCTGTTACCTGTTACTTGGTATCCTAATAAATTACTGATTCTCTTTTATTTTTTGACGAAGAAGGTTTTATTGAAACGTGATTAAGTTGAAGGTTTTATTGAAACGTGATTAAGATAAGAAGTCGGTTTTATTTTTAGGAAATCACCGGCGCGGAGGCCCGACTTCCCTAAGACGCACTTCTCTATCCCTATTCCCGTTTGATATTTCCGTAGCCTAATCGACCAGCAAAGCATTTGCGACTCTTTTTTGAGTGTGGGCGCTGGCGGTTGCATTCCTCATGATAATCCGTCTGATCGCTCGCCCCCTAAACTCTATTTTAAAATTAAGGAGCAAGCGAGCGGACAGGTCTAATGGAAAGAAACTGTCCTCTAATAGCCACCTGCAACATAACAGATTCGTTACAAGTGCGTTGCCTTTATAGGCTACGAGAAAAGGGAACAGGAAATAGGGATAGGAAATGAGGTTTTTTTTATGATATATAGAGGGCAAGCGAGCATACGGGTTACCTGATGGAAAGCAACTGCCGTCGCCCATGGACAACAACATAACCTGAAAAATCGCAAGTGCGCTGCCGGCCTTTATGAGGGAATAGGAAATGGGAATAGGGATAGGAGGCTTAGGGAATTGGGCATCCGGTAAACTCACTGATGGACGAAATACAGCGCAGGCCGCAGCGCTGTTTCACGCCAGTTTTCTGTGATTTCTGTGTTGGGGTATACCAGTAATTTAATCTGGAACTTTCTTTCCTTTGCAAAGGAAAGAAAATTCCATGTCCTTCCCGCGTTTAAAAATGCTATTGTAGCTGCCAGGATGTGCGATTTTTTCTTTACGCATCGGCGAAAACGATAATAATTTTTTATAGCATCACATTTCCTTGTATCACAGGAAAATTACAGCTATTTTCTATATATAACTTCCTTAAGCATCGCACTATCTACTACGTATGTTATCTAAATCCTGTCTAACCTGTACAGGTCTTAGGTTGACGACCACCCAATTTTTTATCTTTCAAGGTGAAATAAACCCACTAAAATCGAAAACAACAAAAACTTTGAAAATACTATGCAGTTGATTGCCCTCTTACAAAAGGTCGTTAGAGCTATGCAATATCTTCAATCTTTCCGAATATATTTACTTGTTAAACAAATTTATCGTTGTTGGAAAATTTCCATTCGGCGATCACTCGTCTATATAATATAATATTTGTAATTCCGTGTATGTATTTTTTATTAAATGGAAATGACATACTGAATGATTCAAGACTTAACTAGATTCTTATTTAAACACTAGCTGTTGTCCGCGACTCCGTCCGCGTGGTAACTTTCCTCTTGAAATTTTTTTGCTACAAACCTCATGGACCCCGAGACCGTTCCAACGAATGCAAAACCGAGGAAATCGGTTAGTGCGTTCTGGAGTTATATCTTCAAGAAGGAAAACCCGACTTATTTTTTTGTAATAGATAGTACATGATCATTTCATTCGATTTAATTGGGTACCTCCAGATATGTATTATATTATATGCGCAAGCAACTAAATCCTTTTAAAAATTTGCAATCATTGCATCACCTCAGACTCAGCCAAGAGGTGGGAGATGTATATTTTGTGGATGAGTATAAAGTTAATTTATTGATAATGACGTAATAAATATTTCAGAGAAATCGATTCATAATTTAGTCGTTTTATATCAAACCTCCCTACTTGATATTACAGTTTTTATATGATTTGACTGCTCGCTTGGGCTCTTTGTAGCTTTCTGCCCCATCACCCTGGACGCGGCTCGCCGGCTGCCCCACGCGGCCTTCCGTCCCGGGCTAGAGTCCTTCTGACTCTAGCGTAAATACACCCCTGCTGTTACAGATAGTTTAACTCGGTTGTGCGCGCGGCCCTATGTGTGTGTGTGCTTGTAAATACACAACTTTCATTCATAGGTAGGTAGCGTTGTTGGACCTAGAGGCCGGTAATCCAGACTTACCCACACTGGGCCGCACCCACAGCTGAGTTGAATTATCTATACATGACTTGTTTATGCAGGCAGAGCATGCAGCGCGCGGGCACTAGTTCGGAGCGGTCGCCGCTGGTGCCACCCACCTACAGCTTCGAGACTAGCGTCTCCAAGTCCTACCAGCAGCGCCTTCGGACCTTCCAGTGCATCATATGCGTGGTATTACTGTGAGTTCGAAATGATTGCCAAATTTACATTCTTATTCCTTTATAATTGCAGTTTTCAAAGTAATTAATATTTACACAAAAATAATTTTTATCTGTCCAAAATCAAGAGGATCTTTTTTAATTTTCTTAATTATTGAGCAATCAGTAAGGTTATTAAACTAATAATTATCGTCAATCTAAACAGGACAATAAAGCTATTAAAATCATAAAGTGCTTGTTAGATGTAGGATGTGTGAATTATTCATTAGTTGTGTATAAATGTGCGTCTTCTACCAAGGGCGCCCTGTGCCATCGCTTGGTGTAAGGTCGAGATGACAAGTAACTCGTGCAGGATTTTATGCGAATAATAAAATTACAAAAGCATGTGAACTGCAAGTACCCTTGTGGTACTCCCACAAATAGGGTCTTCACAGAGCGCCAAATTCATGTAATTCTTTGTAACACCCAGCCCCTCTTAAAAGGCCACTTAGCAATATTGCTAAGAGCAATCCATTTTGTCGTTTTTAATTAAAATCGACTACTAATTTTGCAAAACAGTAATTTCACAATCAATTTAAATTGATTTTGAAGTGATCATTTTAGCAAGACTACTCGATTTATTCACTAAATGTACTAAAATGAATTGTCGAGCAATTTCTTAGCAATATTACTACCTTTTTAGACCTCCTGTTGATATGTGTATAACGTAGGGATTATATTCTCTCTGAATATGTGCAGTGTTCCCTTCAGTTACCTTGTGGTAACGATTGTATTACCGATATGATAAACGCGAAAGTTTTTTCATCATGGATGGATGTTTGCTACTCTTTCATTTATAAACCACTTTGTGGATTTTAATAAAATTTGATATGCTGATACCCTGCAACACACAGGTAACGGCTACGGAGTAATACCACAAATTATTCTTACGGTCTATAAACGGCGGGTAACATCTCGTAGCACATCTAGTCATGAACATGTTTCTACAGGCTGTTTCTAAGTGTGGTGGTGCTGGTGACGGTGTCGTACAACCTGATGATCGACAACGCCAACAATGCCAGCCAGGTGATGGAAGCCCGAGGGCCGCTGAACATGGCCTTGACTGACAACATCTCGCCGATACTGAACAGGACGTGGCCTTTGAAACACTGTAAGTATCAATTTCATACGGCATAGCTAAAAAAACTTCTATATACAATATATTATGTGTTGTTGGTATTATTAAGAAAATTTATTCGTTGGTGAGCAATTTAGAATTTAGTGGAATGAGACTAGCAAAAAATTTTTAAATATCAGAAACAAAATTAAAGTCGTATAATATAATATTATGTAGATTCATTGATTCAGATCATCAATCCACCTTAATCAACAAATATTACCCTCAGTCCGACCAGACCCAGCGTGGGTAGGCGATCAACCATCCAAAGAGAAGCTCGCTGAGGCCATAGCTCGGGGAAAGGAGAAACTCCGCCGCAAGAGGCTGATGGAAGACATCCTGGCGCCGCTGGACCGGGACACCCCCGCGTCCAGGGCTCAGAGAGCAGCATACACCTCCTCCGTGGTCAAACCCTGGGCAGATAATGCGTATGCCGTGGAAGAAGCAACTAGGATTTTGATTAATGGGTGAGTTGTTATTAAAAAAGCTTCCGATGTTTTTAAGACTATTAAAGGCAGTGTAGCCTCCGCCATCACTTCGTTGTAGAACTCATCAGCTCGCACCATGTAGCACGACTGACGGTTCACACTGAAATTGTTGAGCAATTTTAAGTGCCATGGGTGAAATTGAAAGAGAGCCACGGACCTACAATTCAGTATAAGTTATGATCCGCAATCTGGGTCTATTTCAGCGTCCCTGATGGTACATTAAGCCCGATCTTGGAATTCATTAAAGGCAGTTTTGCAAGATTGCTCTAAGAAATAAATTACAAACAATTTTAAATTGACTTCATTATAAAACTATTAGGTTTTTGGTTTTAAATACTATTCTTATTCAATTCTGTTTGTCTGCATGGTTCGGCTACATCTTTGATAATTAGATGCATCGTAGACGAACGGAAATAAGTTGATTGACTCAACTAGCAATGCGAATTGTTCAACGCACAGGAGTGGATTCTTAAAGAGGTCAATATTTTTTAATACACTACTACTATAGGTAGAAAAAAATTTGGAAAAGCTTCAAAATTCAAAAGATTTTATCGCCTATATCAAGTAAATATGATCAACAAGGATCGGGAAGACGCATCACCCAGTGTTCGATTTTAAGGTCTGTTTGGTGAGTCGAGGAATGCGCGGGGCAGGTACACGTAGAAAAACACTCGCTGGTGGTATATTATTAGTGAGATTTTGCTAGCAGTCTTAAGAGGATTGTGTACCAAACCATTTCCATACATTTCCATTCCAAGGGCCATAACGCTTTCTGCACTCTAAACCCTCACCTAGAGTAATGATTTTGTAGTATGTTATGTAAATGCCTCTGAACTAGGCTTTTATTTTTTTTATATATTTATCATACATTTTGATATATTTCCATTTTAGTGATGTCATACAAAACAAAAATGTTTTAATATTTTCAAATCTGAGGCGTTTCCACAAAATACTACAAAATTTTTCATTACTCTAGGTGAGGGTTTAGAGGATAGAAAACGTTATGGGCAGTTTTATGAAAACCATTTGGTATACAATCCTCTTAAGTTTAAAATATCTCAAACTGTAGGGAAAATTAAGTCTTAGGATTCTGAAGATAGATTTTAATAAATCGTTCTTATTCCTCTCAACCTCGAACCAGGACAATGCTCCATACACATAAGTTATAGACCGATTACTATCGAAGCGAATATAATCGTCCCAAATAACAGCAATGAGATTAGTCGAAACCCACCTATTTAGTAACTAGGTATAGGTAACTCGAGACGACCGCAACACCGTACCCGCGCGGCTTCACCTATCAAGTATCAGGTTTACAATTCGGTCTATAGTTCATTTGCTATAAGAATCGAGTGATATCTTAAGTAAAGTAATAAAACTTATCAATGACGCTACTCGGATAGCTTTTCAACTGAAAATGAAAGTAACTTTAGACTCAAGTATCATTCTTTCGTAGATTAGTGAATCAGAGTTCCTAAGCGCTAATAGACTATATATTTAAATATATGGATCACGCATGGACATCACGCATGAGCAGTAATGTGGTTACCCAAAGCGATATACCTTAGTGGCATTTTGAAATATCATCTGTTGTTTTCAAGAATTAAGATTACCAAAAGTCTTTAGTGCATTCGTTCTTTTGTAATACTTATTTACACGACAGACACTCTACATCTCAATGAACTACAACATTATATAATGTACTAAGATCTCGACTTTCATATCAAGTTCAGTATCTGTATATAGTATCAGTATGAAACTTCAAGTTACGTGAAGTACCAGACATACTGGCAACAGCTGTTGAGCTATTATGTTGGTAGATTGGTGGCGTCTCTGAAACCGCGTGTCTGGCTCGGCACTAATCTCATTCGTTAGAGGAAACCCTTCAATACTGTATTCATTATGAGACCCACTTCCAATAATACGATCGTTTCATTTATTGGGTTCATTGCTACATTGATTGTTTATGCCCACGTGATCAAGTGTTGTACTACCAGAAACGTTTATTCATAGGCATATGACGGCTAATCAATGTGATTGCATTGTGTCAAATCTTGCCGACAAATCACGACCAGTCGCGACCAATCAAACTTGATGTAAAGAAGTTTTCTATATTGCTGTCTACTAATCCATTTTAAAAAAGGAAGTCAAAGTGAGGAGATGTATTTTAATTAGATTATTGGTATGTAAATTCGGTCGTCATCTCAATTAAAGATTGGAGTGTAAAAGACTAACAACATCACCATTTTCAGAACCCCAGCATCGATCATCGCGGACGGTATAGGAACAGGTCCTAAAGTTGATGGCATCACTGAAATGCCCCTCTACTGCATGGAGAACCCTCCACCCTGCCCACCGACGAGGTATAGATCACAAGATGGCTCCTGTAACAATCTACAGCACCCGCTGTCGTGGGGCGTCGCCAACACACCCTTCCGAAGAGCCGAGACGGCTTGGTATGGAGATGGTAAGTTGTTTTTAATTTATTGATATTTTGAATTTAAATTAATTTTTTGTTCGAACTTTCTATAAAAGCGACTTAAATCCTTCTGTATCTAGAAGCTCCGTTTGCCACTTCTTAAAAATTGCATTTCACAACATTATTAAAATTATCAGTATTACAAAACTATGGTCTGTTAGAATAATCAGATTTATCAAATCTATCCCCGATTTGAATAAAACGTTAATCGTCATTATACATAGACATTATCAATGCGATGGTAACTCTGTCTGTAGTTATCAATGTAAATACTCTATTTTTATCGTCATTATTATTCCTACTAGGTTATTCTGATTAGTCTTTCTTTTACCAGGCATAAGTTCCCCCCGCTTTCCCAAGTACACACCAGAACTGCCGAGCGCTCGCGACGTTAGCGTCACCGTACACCGACCATCGTATGCTCATGACTCCGGCTTCACCGTCATGTTGGCCGTCTGGGGACAGTTTATTGACCACGACATCACAGCTACGGCGTTGAGCAAAGGTTTGAGAATCACTAAGTGCACATATAACTTTTTAGATACTACAGACAATAAAGCTTCGGTAAATCAAAAGCTTACTGATATTTTTTGAATAAATTTACAATTTTTATTTTTCTACTCTGTATTGATTTTAATAGATAATCTAGTCAGTCAATTTTAAAACTGCCGCTTCAAGTAATAAAAATGTTTAATTATAACTTCTGCCGACAATCACTCGTTTCATATGCTTCATTTCTTTACTTTTGCCATCATTATCAGGAGCCAATAATACCGCTCTGAAGTGTTGTGACAAGTCCCAGCCACCTCACCCGGAGTGCTTCCCCGTGGAGCTGGACGTAGAAGACCCCTTCTATCAGGACTACAACCTCACCTGCATGGAGTTTGTGCGATCCGCACCCGCACTCACCTGCAACTACGGTAACTTGAGCCTGAAAACAGAAACTAATAAAGAGATAGATTTCAAACTTTGCCAAGAACCTCCCGTGAGAAATCTTTTACATTCATGTATAAAACAGTCTAACGCAATGTTCAGGATTTCTGTATTTTTAAATGTGATAATAGCTGTCGTTCTTCACAATAGCTAAAGATTTAAATAAAATAACCAATTAAAAATCAACATCCAAAAGTTACAGTTTTGATTGCACTATTATATTCCTACAGAGTACCAGTAAAGGGTATTCTTTATAACTTACGACTTCTTACCACTTTAAAGGTCCTAGGGAACAACTGAACCAAGCTACCGCCTTTCTCGATGGCTCGACCGTGTACGGTTCCAACGAGTTGAAAACCACTCAGCTGAGAACCACCGCGGGGCAGCTGAAAATGCTGAAAGTAGGTTTCCGGGAGCTGCTGCCTCCATCAACGGACCCTAACGATGGCTGCAATACGGTGGAAATGAACGCTAAAGGCAGATATTGTTTTGAGTCTGGTGAGCATTTTTCTTTACTTCTTATTTAAGTTTTTTGTTTTTAGATATATTTATAAAATGTAAATACGTTATCAACACAAGAAATAAAATCAATTAAGATCGAAAAGTTCACGAAAACCCAACTTTAGACCAGTTTATTAGGTGTAAGGAACTCTAGATCCACGACCTAATGCTAAAAATAATAAAATATCGCACTCAAGGTTATACGAGCGGAAAAAGCCTTTGATGTTTTATTTTACATATAAATGAAGCCGCTTTACGAGTAAGAGGTGCATAGCAATAGTAAAAGATGACAAATAAATAAATTTTATTTTATCTATCCGCCATCTCTCATAAATATCTTAAAATTGTCATGGAAAACTTATACTATCTAATATTGATTTAATTTACATTAATCAAATGCCTTAAGATAATATTAATAAATGGAAATAATGATTCAAATAATGTATGCTTGTGCAATTATATAGGAAGATGATTAATATTAATAGGAGATTAAATATACAACTCCAGAAACATAACCGTTGGATCACGGATGCATAAAAGTTGTTGTTGGTAAAGAAGAACCTCTTTCCAGGTGACGAGCGTGCCAACGAAAACCTTCACTTGACCACGATGCACCTGATCTGGGCGCGGCAGCACAACCGCCTGGCGAGGGAGCTGAAGAAGCTGAACCCGGCGTGGACGGAGGAGGTAGTGTTTGAGGAATCCAGACGGATAATCGGCGCACAAATGCAGCACATCACATACGCCGAATTCCTGCCTGCTATACTTGGTAAGAGATGGTATGGTGGATATTTCATCAATTACCAACCTAACCATAAAATATGAGAATCTTTAAAACAGACAATTATAAAGCATGTCATAGACATGCATGTATGGAGCATGATGTGTATACCATACCAATGATGTTGACATTCAATGACATAATGAATACTGTATGTCCGAAGTTTCTAAGTAATTGTTATACTGATTACATTTTTCAGGTGATGACGTTATGTTTGCTCTTAACCTCACTCTCAAAGAAGAGGGGTATTCAGATTATTACGACCCTACGGTTGACCCATCTATCGCTAACCACTTCTCAGCAGCTGCCTTCAGATTCGCACATACGTTATTACCTGTGAGTTCTTTGTTTACCTTGTATCCCATGTTACTATATATTTGAAAATCACCACCATCAAAATGTGTGAAGTAGTATCAATTAACTTTACTGTAACCAACTTCATTAAAATCAATACAATTATTTTGATCTGTGTCATAGTTGTTATCAATTTGTGTATCGAAGATAGATTTTTTTGTTTTTTCAGTAGCCGACATAATCTTGAGTACGTTTAAACCAGACCCCTCAAAGATATAAGCACACTCAAGTATATTACGTGTTTTAATTTTAAACATGAAATGACTAATTTAAGAAAAAATAATAATTTCTATCAACCCACTCGCTTAAATACAAAACATACGTCTAAGATGTTTAGCATCTACGAAATCACAATCTCTCTTACAATCATCATCTTCTCCACCCAGGGTCTCATCCGCAACACGGACGCCAACAACGGCTCCATCAACTACATCCAGCTCCACCAGATGTTGTTCAACCCATACGCGCTGTACAACAAGAAGGGGCCGCAGACAGCTATGACCTCAGCAATGAACACCCTGGTGCATTCTGTTGACCCCCACGTTACTGCAGAGGTCAGTATTTTGGCTACAGTTTATCATTTAGCTTAAAATTAAGGTATTTTAACCTTCCAAAATGAACGGAGAATCTGATTTGATTTTATCAGAATTAGGTACCATGTTTTCGAAAGTAGTAAACTGATAAATGTGATCTATTAGAAATCGATTCAGGGATATGAACATAAATAATTAGGCTGATTTATCTAAAGCTGACTGTGTAATTGACTTACAGTTAACTGAAAAGAGAAAAAAAAATTACAAAAACTAACTTTCACGGCAAAAACAATGGACAGACGAACTGAAAAGTAATTTTTATCCTCTGTTAGTGCCTTATATAAGGATTGGTATAAGCCTCAACATTCACCGTAATCAATCTTTATAATTTTGAAGTCGGTATCTTATATATCTTTTTTATACAGTTTCTTAGATTCTTAACATCAAACTTACGCTTAAGGTGGCTGGTACCGACTTCAAAATTATAAAGATTTATTGCGGTCCCGGTTGTGAGATTTTGAGGATTAGGGCATGTGTGATATTTTGAGGCTTAGGGCAATCCTTATAAGGTTATAGGTAATACTTACAGATAATAAGAATGATATTTTGTTACTTTTCAGTTCCTGTATCAATTTTTTTGCTATGAAAGTCGGTTTTTATTTATTTAATTATATCTATGAAAATATTATAAATAAATCACCAGCACGGTATTTTTGGAGCTCTTTGGTAAAAATCTGGTTACATACTTTACAGTATATTTTATTAATATTAGTAACTCTTCTCCTTATCTCTTTACTTTGTATAGAGGTATATTCTTTTGTGTCCTATTTCCTAGTTTAAACAAACAAAATCATACAATTTATTGTATTAATTCAGCTAAGCGAGCATCTCTTCGAGCGCCCCACCGTCCTCAACGGTTCTGTTGCCAACGACAACCAGGCTAAGCCTGGTGGGCCCTGTGGCCTGGACTTGGTTTCCCTCAACATCCAGCGAGGTAGAGACCACGGCCTGCCTCCTTACCGCGTTTGGAGGGAGCACTGCGGTCTCAGCCGACCCTTGGACTTCAGTGACCTTGACACAGTGTTCGATGATATCTCACTGACGAGGATCAAGCAGATCTACAAGTGAGTAACGATCAAAACGTTTTTTTAGTCACGAATCTTATGGGAGGTTTAAATTGGAAATTGATCTGATTAAACATTTGAATGTTTCCATAGAAGGGAAGACGGGAAGTCTTGGAAACTAAAATATGAGTAACGTCCGATTGATCTATCTCTTCGAACTTAACGCCCAAACTGTTTGCAATAAGAGCTAAAAACGACCAAAATAAGTAACGAAACGCTTAATTAAATTTTAGGAGAGATCTTCTGAGTTGTTTATATGTTTTGTGTCATCTTTCTTGGAAAGAAACCATTGCAATGATCGCTGTATTATACCTTTTAGATGTTCTTGAGAGGTGTTATTTTTATTTGGGGGATGTAAGCGCTTTTTACGGCATCTAATGTTTTAGGATTCGTTTGTTTCAGTCACGTGGACGACATAGACCTATACACAGGGGCGCTCGCTGAGAACCCGCAAGGGCGGCTCCTAGGCCCCACATTCACGTGCCTCATCGCCGACCAGTTCCTGCGCCTCAAGGTCGGAGACAGGTTCTGGTATGAGACCAGCGATCCTGAACTGCGGTTTTCCGAAGGTGAGTCTTGCGGTGGCATGGCAATCGTGTTTATATTTTTTCTGTGTATAAAATAACAAGTCCTGGGGCGTTATTATGACCATTACAAACCTGCATGGTTCCAGGCAATTCAATATACGGCCAACAATTGCCGTGTTCTTTTTTCATATTACAATGTCTTATTAGAATAATAACTGAATTAATACTAGTTTGGTTGTCTATGAATGGATTTTAAACATGTTGGTGACAATAGGACAAACTTCACGTATTTAGTGTCACGTGACTGCTGACTGGCTGGAACTTGGCTGGAAATAAGAGGTGATAATAACCCCCCTTAACGACTAACTGATTTATCAACGCTGAGCAAAAACCGTTAAATCCTACTCACAACACTTCATGGCCGTAGCAGAAATGAAATTTGGTGAATAGGATCATTTTATTGGGCAGACACCCGCTAAGAAAGGAATTTTAAAAATTCTACCCCTAAGGGGGTGAAATAGAGGTTGATGATCGTCATTTCCTAAGTTAGAGACGTAAAATTTTGTTTCTGAGCTGCTGATTCAAAATAAATAAATACTTGTCTAAGCGTTTTAAGAAATTTTACTTCCAGCGGGTGAAATAGGGTTTGAAAGTTTGTATCTACGTAGTGTAAGGATAGGACTTTTATATTTACCAATTTATTTAACCACAAACCTGATTACCAATTATCACGTTTACACCACCATTTTAGAGCAACTCATAGAAATCCGCAAGACGACATTGGCCAGCGTGATCTGTGCCAACGAGGTGCTACTGGATCGAGCCCAGCCCAAGGTCATGGAGGCGCTCAGCGGCACTAACCCGTTGGTGGACTGCATGGAACTTCCACAACCGTCCCTCGCACCCTGGAAGGTGCCAGCTCCTAAGCAAACCCAGTGAAGACTTTGGAGAGTGGTATTCCGATTACGGACCTTTATCCAAGTGAAAAAATTTCGGAATTCAGTGAATGATTGTGTCGTAGTAGACTAACCGTCAGGGAAATTGATCGATAGCTTGATGTAAGTGATGTAACCCGACCAAACAACGTAGGTCTACATTTTGGGTTTTCATGAATTTCGCTTATAGTACTAGTGCTACTACTAGAACTGTCATTCTAGAAAGTACAAATATGTTACTTTGCGTTTCGATGTTTGTTTGCAAAAAGCAATACATTGATATTATACCATGAGGTATGATCCAAGGGGCTAAGCCAAGACGTAACGTTTTAGCTTGTTTGTAGATTTGCCAAATAAGTATGTACGGAAAAGCCACAACGTAACGAACGCTTATGTATTAAATTTTGTTTGGCGATTCTACAAAGAAGCGAAAACGCTTAGGGCGTGACTAAGCCCCTCGTTCCAGTTTCATGTTGGTTCTCGGCGAGAATCATTTAATTCGTTTACCATATAAAATCTATATTCTATACATATAATAAAACAGTAAAATTGGAGTGTCTGTAAATTTAATATTTTTACAAAATAATCAATGTGGGGATGCTAAGGGACAGTAATAGAACACATATCGACAAAAAAAAGTTGTTTATACACGCTAGTCTCAGGACAAGTACTGGACGAATTTAAATAAATCGTTTTGTGCTTAACAGTTATTAAGTCTGGGCAACATACAGAATACTTTTTATCTCGGGAAAATGTACGGGTTCCGTCGTGATATTGCGCGTACGAAGTTGCGGGCCCGACTAGTATTATTAATAAGTGTAACTACTTTGTTGCGAACGGTAGTTGTTTATAGTTTTAAAGCTTAAACTACGTATTTTAGGCATAAATATTTACAATGAAATACATAAAACTGATAACATGTTTCTATACTCTATATGTTAATTTTAGTAGGAGAATAGACCATAATTAACGATTTGTAATAAAATTAACGGAACTACTTCGAATTAGTTTAATATTAATAAATGTATATAAATGAACTATTTCGTTTATCCTTAATTTTTCTATTTATCTTTACTATCAGTCGTATTTTTTGTTAAAAATTAAGGTTCAAAAATAGAAATAAATTAGTTTAATTTTTAAAAATCGACTCAATCAAGCGTTTTTCAAATGTAAAGAAATTTAAATCCAATTCATAGACAATTATATCGAAAATTAAAAAAATATAGCAAAATTGAAATGACCGTTAAAATGATTAAACCTCCGTCCACGTGACATGGGTTCGGCACCCAAAATCCTATTATTGAGAATAGCTCTTTAATTTTTTACTCCCCGCTTTTCAATATTATTTGTTGTATATGTAGCGAGACTCAAAAATGTGTTTTGTTTAGGAAATGTGTCTTTATTACGAAAAAAGCTGAGTGGAAACCACTTAAACAAACGGAACAATAAACTTAATGTTTCCGGCTCGAACTTGGCTGGTTTTTATTATTAATTAATTTCAATCGAATGGCCGCTATCGTTTAAAAGAAGCCGTCATTAATTATTATTCTCGAATATATTATATTTATTAGTAAATTGAGAAGTTATCCGCAACTTTTGCATGGAAAATTTTAAACCATAATTTTCCAGGATCCAATTGTTTACATTTAGTTACCTGAAGAGGCAACACACAAACACAATTTTATATTTTATTCATAATGAAGTTTGGGATGTCAGAAAAATTAGAACATTTTGAATATTAGTAGATATTATAATCATACGAATCAGTTAACACGAGTATTATAATATAAAAGAGCGAATGTTACTCTGGTTATATATCGTGGAAAGTGATATATTTAATCATATCTTTGTATAGCACTGCGCGTTCCTACGTTTTGTTACCATATTGTTGTTAATAATTTTTGTGTTTTTTTGTCACGATCTATGTCACGATCTATATCCATAACCCGCTTATTCATAAAAATATTAACCAATGTTTAACTAATCAAGGTTCGCTGCCCTTTCTGTCCTGCGACGTTTTCAATATCTGGAATATTATAAATTATAAAGGGACAGCGAACCTTGATTAACACGGTTTAAATATTTTTATGAATAAGGGGGCTAGAATAAAATTAATTTATAATACTTAGCATTTAAAAAAGTATGATGGCTTTATGTTTTTAGTGTTGTTTAATGTCCACCGATTTTCATTTAACAGATAGTTAATTTAATATAACGTAATTCAAACAATTGACTCGAGATATTGAGGTTATGAAATAAGTCGACATATTTTGTATTAGACCTATTGAAAATATGATGATCGTATAAAACTATAAACTGCATGGTATATAATACATAATATTAAGTTTTATAATAATTATCTAAGACACAAAAAAATAATTTAAGATAATAATTTTGTATAATATTAAGATGACTGTGAATTATTGTGTGCCAAATTGTGCGATATTGTGTATGTATGTTAATAAATTGTTGCTAATAAATTATTGTTTATTTTAAACCCCCTTTGTCGTAATGTCGAGTAACATAGACACTTCAATGTGACGGTAACGTCAAAATAAACCTTAACTTTGTAATGGGTCATTTCAGATAGCTTAGAGATATCTTAATATAAAATATAACTCTTGTGTGCGTATGTTTGTCACTGAAGTCCTAAGAATGGAGCGATTTTGATGAAATTTTTGTGTGGATTCTGAGACTTGAGAATTAATGGGGGTTTTACATGGCGTGAACAAACATCACGCAAAGGTGCACTTTGATGCAATCCAAATTGCACCCTCAGTTCATAGCAGAAGATTTATACTCGATGGACACCATTTACAACATTAATATCTAAGATGTGTTTTTGCACACACGGCTTTTAACGTGGGAATTGAACGCCATCAAAAATTGTAAACAATAAAACACTCTGATAAAATTTTCCTATTACGATCTCTTTCATCTGTATTATTATATCTTATTTATAATAAATAAGATATATTAATACAGATGCATGGCGCGTCGGCTATAACCATGGCCGGTGTCAAGTAAAGGCGGGAAACCAATTTTCTTGTTCCAATAGTTTTTAACAACGTTACATAAATTTCGTTAAGTGTAAAGTCTAGTCAGAGTAAAAATAAAACGTCAATACAGTTAGAGTCAAGTCAGTCCATTTAGTAAAGCGGTAGAAGCTTTACAAAAACTTCGGATGGAGTTTTGGAGGGGAACACAAAATAGCACGTTTCTTCAATTTGTATCACTTGTCCACACTTGTG
>JAOTAV010018132.1:0-24052 GCA_026546445.1 Cyclargus thomasi
AAATCAAATCAAATCAAAATATTTTTATTCAAAATAAGTACTTTAAGTACACTTTCTGAACGTCGAGACTACGGTGCCTATCACCGGTTCGGGAACTAACCCGGCGAGAAGATCCATCTTTTACCTAAAAGATGGAAAATAACAATAATATGTCTTAAAACTAATAATATAAGGTGCCTAATTAATCAAAAAACTTATACTAACAGCAATCAATAAAATATCCGTAAAAAAGTTACACACAAAAATAAGTCGACATGAAAAAATGGAGAATAGGTTGACTGCTGCCCCAACCTGAGTCCAAGGCTCGCTTCGGTAGGGCGTGTCGGGACGCACCACCTTTTTTATACAAGTTTTACAATTATCCCAAAATATATCCCAAAATTGCTTAAAATAATGTTCATATTTTTACGTGATTTCAAAATTTTAGCAAAGACACGCACAAAAGCTAGGAATAAAATAAATTTCAGGCATCTTGCTCTAATTAGCCTAGGAAAAACTAGTTTATTCTGAAATGAAGTTTGGCCGGTAACCATATATATCCATGTTATTAATATTATAAAGCTGAAGGTACTTTTGTCTATCTGTTAACACTTCAAATTTGGTTTGGAGCTACTTTGAGTCCCGGAAAACTACATACTCCGAAAAATCAACGATTTCAAAACCAATTTTGGCTTTATAATATACTAGCTGTAGCTTGCGGGGCTACCGCTATGGTAAAAAGTAGTGTTAATCCAGAATATCAGCTAGCTCCATACCAAATTATATCGAAGTCGGTCCAGTCGTCTTAGCATGAAAAAGGAAACACACACTAACAAACTTTCGTATTGATAATATTAGTAAGATTATAAATTTATTTGATTGTATAAAATATTTCGCGGACAGGCAAGGTCGATATTACCATGACCTAGGAATGTGTGGCGACTGGCGTGTCTCGCATGAGCCGTGTCTGACGCGACCGCTAGCCGCTTACCGATTAGTCGCGCAGGCCGCACGCGACATAAGACTTGCATTTTATATAATCTAAGAAACAAAATGATATTTTAGCATCTAGAACTAGAAATATATATAACACACAATATAGAGCTTACAAGAGGTCTACTCTCAAACGGCACATTCAAATATTCGGACTCGATCGAATGTTGCTTACTCTAACAACGTCTGTTAGTGTAGCACGCAGTGTTGTTCGCTCGAGTCAAAACGATTCTTAAATTAGCCCCCTGCATCTAATACGTGTCCCACAGAGTGCGTTTGCAACGCAAATACTATGTGTTCTTAAAATTATGTCATTATTATTTTAAATGCACAGCATAGATATAGTTTAACCTTCATGTAAAATACGCTTTTATTATTTTTCATTGAAATTTCATCCAAGTTAAAGTTTTTTATTCTATTGATATATATAGAGATAATCAATCTACTGTATTTTGATACACACTACAACAAATCGTATAAATATAACTTAGGGATTATAAAAACACAACTTGTCTTAAGCGTTCATATTTTAAAAGTAAAATTTATACATAATACAGAACAATGTTAATAATTCATGTAAATAATTATTATATATCTACCTGTCTTTCTTTATCTCTTACTAGCTACTTTATATGCGGTTGTAAATTATGAGCAAAATAAAATGAAAACATACTCGTTTAGATATCACGCTAGTTAATGTTAATTTTTACTCAGATAAGACATGAAGTTCTGTCTATTTCGTAATCTTTATTTTGTTTATAACCTTTGAAATTAATTTTGTTTATCATATTATCTTAAAATAAATTAAATTTTAATTTAAATGTATCTTTTCCGACAAAAGGCACCTTTAAAATAAATACGCGGGGAATTTGCGGCGACCGCAGAACTCGGCGGTTAAAGTATTAAGCTCGTGTTAATGTTAACGATCTTTTGTTGTTAAAAGTAGACAACGTTCTTTTTTTTTTATTTAATTAACGCTGAAAAATACTTACTACATATTATCCTCTCTTTTTTAATTAATATGATGTGCTGTTAGATTTAAATAATTATACACTTGCTCTATTATACTACGTATGTATGTGCCAAGTAAGCTTTTATACTTAATTTTACGGTAAAAAAAAAAATTATAGAACGTAAAAATTATATGATATTCCGTGCCAAGTTACTTTAAACAGACTTTAGTACTAAGACATATCAAGTGCTCCTTACTTCTAATTCCTCTCGGTAATTGAGTTCAAAATCGCTTAGCAAAGATAAACAACACGCCATTGTGTTCCTGCAAATATTTACGAAAGATTTCTTCGCAGGTCTGGTTTCAAAATAAGCGTTCAAAAGAGCGTCGTCTGAAGCAACTGACGTCTATGGGTCGGGGGCCGTTTTTCGGGTCTTCCCGGAAGATGCGGGGGTTCCCCATGAACCTGTCCCCGGGGGGGCTGGAGGAGGGACCGCCGGGGTTCCCCTACTTTGCGACAGCAGATGGCAAGTTCGAGTTTGGTTATGGCCCGCCGTTCCACCATGACGCGCC
Source organism: Cyclargus thomasi (assembly GCA_026546445.1). Classification (NCBI taxonomy): domain Eukaryota; kingdom Metazoa; phylum Arthropoda; class Insecta; order Lepidoptera; family Lycaenidae; genus Cyclargus; species Cyclargus thomasi. Next base: position 2,498 of record JAOTAV010018132.1, read on the forward strand.
GTTCTTCCACCCGCCTCCCGCAATGCCCTTCAACCAACCAGGTTGGTACAGTATGTAATTCTACTTACCTTTGTGAGGAAGGATGTTTGTGGTTCAAGCAAAAAGTAGTGAAATTGTTCAGAGGAAATGCGAAGCAAATAAAGTCTATGTTTCTGTATAAATTAAAGTGAATTTATAAAACTGCATAAGTTACTTCAATACGAAAAGTAGTATCAAAGTAGATTTTGCCGTACCAAGAAAAATAACCTAGTTCTAGTGCGAATTGTGATATGAAGGCTATATTAAGAAATTTAAACGTAAGGGCCAACCCCACCACAACTAATTTGACAGATTCTCCATTATTAGAAAGTGGTGAAATAGGCTATAATTTTTTTTTCGTCATAACTCATAGTAAACGCGTAGTATCTTCCAAGTAATGTATGACCAAGATTAACGAGAGCAGGTCGTTTCGCAGGCGGCATGGAGACGCTGCAGGGCGGGGAATTCCCGGAGCAGTTCCCGCCGCCGGAGCACCTGGTGCTCCCCCGACCCAGCTCCCCGGAGTTCACCTTCGGGGACGCGCAGCCCCCCCTCCACCCTGAGGGGCTCGTGTGGTAGCTGAAGCCGGAGCCGCGGGACTACCACGACTGATGCGGCTCGGCGGGCTACTAAGTGGACTGCGACAGTGACGTTTGTGACAGTGTTTTTTTTTGAGAAATTCGAGTGGAATTGTTTTTTAATTTTGATAATCAGGCGAAGGAGTTTCAGTGAATTTTTATTTTTCAGAAAAAAAGAGCTTTTACGTTTAGCTGAGTATATTACCAGTTTCTTACTTTATAAACTACACTCAATACAAATTTACTCAAATAGGTTTTTACTATATTATTATTTAATATTAAAAATACTATTTCTCGAGAATCGTGTAAATGTTAGCAATCTTATCTGTCACTATAATTGTACACAAAAAACAAATGCTACTGTAGGTCTATAATATATTCCATAACTTAATGCATTTTTTATTAATAATGTGAATAATGTACAGAGAAGGAAGTTTATAATATTGATTTCTTAAGTTAAAATATATTTATTTATAATAAGATATTTTGGTTCCTATTTTAAGATAGAGCTTAACAATTTATAGATTTGTCTATTTATTAGTTTTTCGAATAGGTTGTAATATTTCGTAGTACTTTTACTGGTGTAAATAATAATTTGTACATACAGTGGGATATATAATACAAATCATAGTAAGTTTTGATGTTGTGTAGTCTGTTCAAAATAACTTGGCACAGAATTTATTACAAATTCTGCCATTTCATACGAAATTTGTGCCAAATTTTGGCGCATAGGGCATAAATTGTAAGTTTATTATCTTAAGACATTACGAATAGCAGATACCACGAAATACTGAGTCCTTTTGGCTGTCGATTGAAAGCCTCCCAAATCCCACAACACAACTTGAATATTATTAGAGAAAATATGTATGTTACGTGTGAACTTCAAAACTTCCTACGACTTGTTATGTAATATCGTATTTTAATCAATATTTGTACGTATAAGATCATCTTATTAGTGATAATATTAATGCATATCTTTTTAAATATTTGTATTCAACGTGCAGAAAAAATGTTTCTTTCCGTCATAGCATTAGTTTTATTTTGGTCTTTTTTAAAATTAGTAAATTAGTTTTGAAATTATCTTTAATAATTTCTATCAATCATTATTATTTTATTTAAAAAGTATGCAAATATAAATTTAAGTATATTATTATTATTTTTGTTAATGATATAAGTTGTAAAATTGTATTATATATACATACTATGTAATAGTATAGATCTAACTTTTCTAAGTGGAATTCACTGGAAGCGTAGATAATTTCACTAGCGTGAACGCAAAATTTCAGTTACTAATTACTATCAACTTCAACTGTTTTAAATTCGTTGCAAAATTTTGAAAAATCGGAAATTTATCCGTTAGTTAAATTGTCAACCTTCTGAAATCGTTGTGAAATGTGCAATATTTCGACATATTATTATAAATTTAGTGTAAAAATTATGTAACTTTTAAACCTGGATTGTATGTTACGTAAACGTTGTCTTGCGTTTTTATAATTAGTATAAAAGAACATCATATATTATTAAATATTTTAAAAAAAATACAATATGACATATGTTAAGAATTTATCACTTTAATACATTATTTTACACCCACGGGGTGTAAAATAATATATCAAAGTAATAATTGTAAACTTTCATCAACTCAAAAAAAAATCATAACCAAACCGTTTTGTCTTTAATCTCAACCGGAGATGATAAACATTTAGTCTCAACCGAGACCGAAATATGAGACGAAACTTCATAGTACGATGTTTTGCATTGTCTCATGTAATATTGTATATAATGTATGTCGAAATATAGCACCATGTATAATGTATATAGCTGGGTATATGTAAGTGTTGGCAGACGACATCTGTATTTAGCGAATACACAAATTATAATGGAATTGTCTGTAAGAATAAAATCTATTCGATAACTAATTCTTTTATTTCTATAAATTTACTTTCTTTTATTTCATACTAAGGTTTGTATTGCATTCTATGGAAAAGATACGGTTTGCAAAAGGCTTAGCACGGCGACCTGCACGGGGACCTGCACGGGGACCTGCACGGCGACCTGCACAGCGACCTGCACGGCGAAGAATAGACAAAATGAGAGATACACGGACAGTTTTCCTTTGTACATCCTTCACTTTTATTTGTCTTTCTCGCTGTAGAAAGAAACACTTTCTCATTCGCATATACTAAGCCTACAATCATTAAAACCATACGTAGAAACTACTTCCTGATAATTGCCATACCTATATCCTTTAGGCTATCAACAATATGTCTGACAGATGAAGTATGGAGGATCTGTAAAATAATCTGTGGATAGTCTATCCAACAATTGTCAGTAAGTGGTGAAACATCCCCTAAAACCTATACATTAAGACCCAGTACCCAAGAGCACTTTCTTTACTCTCATCAGATCCGATCAGAGTGCATTTTAAAATACGTGTTTTGGAAAATGCAGTGTTTTGGCTTCGCACAACGCAGCCGCGGGACCGCCTTTTTACATGCCCATCCGGCGCATGGATCATCTTATTTGTCAGACAATCAGGTGATCAGTCTGCTTTACTTGGAAATAACATGTTTCAAACGCGAAAACCGAACCCACAACCTCTGAGTCAAAAACCGCGATCTGTACCATATGACCTACACTGAACCCTGCAAGGATAGGTACGACCAGTAACAAAAATAAAAAAATTCTTTTGTCAAAATATACTTGCTACCTTTCACCAAAATCGGTTGCAAAACCTCTTTCAACATAGAATATATTTAAAAAAGATGATGCATAAATATATTAGACAAAATTTGTTCACGTTCGTGTACCACTGTACAATCAAAGAAGTTGAAACCGATACAAATGAAAACTTGGAATTTTGGAAAAAATTGATCTACGCCGTAGTCGCTACGGCGTAGATACTCCGTAGATTCTCCGTAACTACGTTGTACCAATAACGTAATAATATTATAATGATGAAATATAATATAAAGACAGAAATATAAACTGTCTACTTTATTATTAGTGTAAGATACACTAATAATAAAGTGGACAGTTTATATTTCTGTTACAAATAAACTCAAAAAATACTGATTGGATATCAAAAAGTGTTTCACCGTTAGGTTATAGTGGTACTCAGAAAATCGTCCAAGTGCGTGTTGGATTAACGCAACAATGTTACAGAAGTTCTAACGCCATCTACTTGTGAGTAAAGATGTAAAGGTGAACTTATACTGGGCTTAATAAAATCGCAATCCATTATAAACTGCGCTTTTTCACTGGTATTGGTTGTGCTGCCGGTTCCTGCCCTCTATAACGGGAGTTAATTCGAACAATGTTTGTAGTTTACAGCCGCAAGTTTTGCCCACCCCTAGGCGCCGTTAAAGAAAATTGGACGAGGGCGCACCACGTGGTCGTTCTCAGACGTTCACATGCCAGCTAGGGATGTCCCCGTAATAGCGTCGACTATCGACATAGTGTCGATGGTCATATATCGATATGAAGAATATTTGCGTTAGGAAATAATAATAGGGAATATGCATAATTTTTAATTCTTTGTTTAAATCACAGACCTCTTCACTACTAGCTTCGCGTCAATTAACACCACATTAATTGCAAACACCCAGTCATAATTAAAATTAGAGTTCAAAGAATTACAACATTATAATTTAAACTGGATTGCATGGACATAGCATACAGAAATTGTTATGTCTTTGTCACTGTTTGGTTTGATGTGTACAATTTTTAGGTTAGGTTATCTTTATATGTAACTGTGGTAATGTATCTGTGGTATGGTAATGCTATCTGTGGAGGCTTGTGATTGGCTATCGAGTAATTTATCTTTGTAGCATATTGTATTGTAGGTAGCTATAAGCCATCTTTATGAAATAAAACAAACTATGAAGAAAGGAAAAACAAACACTTTCCTATTTACAATATTAAGTATAGGTAAGTATGGAAATCTGGATTATTGATAAAAATCTAAATAAATTTGCTAAATTACAATAATTTTAAGTAAACTTCTAAAGTGTCAATCTACTGGTAAGCGTTAACACTTTTTTTGTAAGTTTTCTTCAAATAAATTTTAATATATTTAAACAAAATATCTCTGTGTCAATAAAACATGTCGCATCACCTTTAAATACTTTGTAGATCATCAAATAAATACCTGGCCTAAATGAATGTTAGATAGTATCTTGTGTTGTTATTTCATTTGTTTTTATCATGCAGTTAATTAAAGAAGAATGCTTTTACAATAAACACGCAAAACTTACATTGTTTTACGAATTCTGTTTCAATTTTAATTAGTTCTTTCAGTAATGATAAATATTAGTATAATATGGCTTTTTGCTTCGAACAATGGTACAATCATATATTTGTAATATGCAGTGGCGTAACTACAAGGTGGCAAACCACAAAATGCCGCGGGCCCCCGATCAGCCCCCCTAGACAAGTGGCAAGCGATTATTTTTTATATGATGTTTTTGTATTGGTTTGACATAGTGGAACAAAAACGAATTTGCCACGGGCCTCGAACGGTATATTTACGCCACTGGTAATATGTATTTTGAAAATAAAGCAACGTGGACATATTTTTTATCCGACTCCGAAAACGAGGAGATTATTGAAATAGTACTTCTTTATATTTTAATTGACATTCGAGTGCACCACTTAGCGAGACAAATTACTTTTATACAAAAATAATATCGGGTAAGTGCAAGTCTGACTTTCCGAAGAATTCCGTAGAACTTTGACGTTGAGGTATAAACACCAAAAAGGCAAATATTTTTAAATAGATAGAAAAATATTTTTTTTGTACATAATAGCTAAACTCGAACGTAATAATATTCAAATTGGCGGTCTTACAGCTAAAAGCGTCAGTTTCTTCCAGATTCATATACTAAGTGACTGATTATACTATTGATTCATTGTGGAAATTCATGTTCATACTCAATGAAACACACTTTTCTTGTACTTTTTCCACTATATTTTCTTAGTTTTTACTAATTTATATATAGGTCGTGTATTTATATTATAAATTCGTAAAATCTAAATAAATATAGTGGAAAAAGTGCAAGAAAAGTGTGTCTCATTAAGTCCTGATTCTCCCTTTTGTTGTTATTTCTGTGTATTAATTAATTAATATATTAATTAATACACAGATCCCCACTAATATTATAAATGCAAAAGCGTGTTGTCCTTCCTTTACGCAATAACGAAGCAACCGATCAACTTGAATTTGTAACTAAAAACATAGGCCACTTTTGATCTTAAAAAAATATCACTTTCCCAGAGGAGGGTTACAGGAATATTTGTAGTTTTACGCGATTTTCAAATTCCATGCAAACAAAGCCGGGTAGAAGCAAGTCTGCTATTTTTGTTTTGGACCAACACACAGTAGTCTAAAATGACCACTAATTACTTCGGCATAAAATGAAGAGTGGTCATTTAGTTGGGGAAATCGTCCACGCGCGTGTCCAATACTGATTGATTGGCCACTTACACTCGCCATCACAGTTCGGACGTGTGATGTGCACGTGAGGGGGGAAACGGTGGTATGTGAAACTTGTAATGTGGTTCACACTTCTTTGAAAAATCGGTTAGATGAAATGTAAAAATATCGAAAAACCAAAATTTATTAGCATTTAAATATCCTTCGATATTTTTGAAATTCTTGTAACTATAAATATTGTACATGAACCACTTCATGATACCAGCGCCTTTGATTGTTTAATGCATAATCGACGAATACAGACGATGACACGCGAGCAAGATCATGTAGAGGTCACACTTGCATCTGCTAACCGATCATCGTCTATGATCGACTTTGATCGGTGAGTTGACAAAGTATTACGAACAATTGATTGTTGATGAACATGTTGATCAGTGATCATAGGCGATCTATCTTAAGGATTATACATGTGCTAGAGGGGTAAGTTTAACCTCTTATAAGTAAGTCAAAACATGGCTAATATGGTAATATTAGCCAAAAATATATATGATATAGAATGATCTTCATTCTTTAGTTAAAAAGTTAACCAGAAAAAAATGTACCGTGGACATCGATTTTTTGTAAAAAACTGTATAAACTACAAAACTGACCGGTTAAGTTGTACGTTTTTTATACAATACAATATATTTACCATTATAAAAGGAGGAAATCTTATTTCTTGTTTTTATTAATTTTCCCCTTAACGAATAGTACATGTTATAATCACAAGTTGCTCGTTTCTCTTTGGTTTTAAATGTAATACGTTTGATTACCTGCATAGAAATGTTACGACAGCTAGAACATCTCGGAATTTATTTATATGCAGTAAAATATAATATTTTTACACGTTTCGGGTAGTTATAGTGACGCCTTTGTCTTTTACGACCGAAATACTCGTGTAATAAAACTTTTACGCACAAGTTTACATTTATTTACGATCACTCATCTGACGTGTATGAATTTATATTTGAATTTAATTTACGGTGCTTAGGCGTGTCACGAGTAAATTATGTGTAAGCATTCAATTTAAAGGTGAAGATAACACAAACAGATATATATGGAGCTGCTACATCCCTTCTGTGTCGAATGCGGTATTAACAGCTCCGTGTGAATGAACTGTCAGCTGTCACCGTTGACATTTGCGTGCGCGCGCCCCATTGGTCAGTGCGTGATCGGCACGCTCGCTTTTGGTAAAGTTTACGTAATTTATTCATCGATTACAGAAAGGTTAGACGAAAATACGCTTTTTGTTAGAAAATTGGAGTGAAAATCAGGAAACACGTGTTATCCTAATGGGTTGAGGGAGCTTTAAATAATAATATTGACATTCAAGCCAAAACAGAGTAAGATATTGTTTGTAATATAAATAGTCCATAACTGGACTAAAACTGACTGCAGCAATAATTTAAATAAAATACAAGTAGGGTTTCGATAGTAGATACAATATACATTTTACACGACGGTATAATATATAAGTTGATTTCGATAAATGGATTTGGAATTGGAAAATTCATATATAATTGAAAATACATTTATTGAAAATTCGGATTTTAAAATTGAAAAAATTTATTTAAATTTAAAAAAAAATTGGAAAATTAAAAAAATGTGATCGTTTTCTGTATGTAACGATAATGTCAAAAATATTTGCATATTATGTGTTTACATCGCCGTGGCTACAAACAAACGGTGCATATCCGACTGCACCTGCCTGATTGATCCATTGCATTATAATCAGTTATGTGTGGATAATATTAACTTAAAATCAATAATCAGAAAAAATATAATTTTATAATGTAAGCCACAAATAATTTTTTGCCAGCCGAGGGCCTTGTGGCACCGTTAGCTCAAATTTTAAAAACAAAACGCACCTGCAATTAGGCCCGGTTAAAGGTGTTCGATCATAAATTATGATTTAGTTTAAAGTTTTTAAATCAAACAATATTAATAGTGGCAATATTTTAAGCTAGCTTCACCTGTTTCGAAGTCGAGAATCCAGCGCGGTGGAGTCGAAATTAATTATTGTTTTTTTCCGCTCCCTTCGAGAATGCTGTGGCAGAAATTATTTGGTGTTTAGCCGCCGAGGGCGGGGCGCTCGTGATTAATATATTTCTATAGAAAAACATTAATGAGTCTGCCCGCCACTGATTCTTTTTCGTCTTTGGATCATTATCCCGAACCGCCGCCGTCCTCCAGGTGAGTTCCATTTTCAAAATCATAACATCATGCCTGAGTGACTTTCAGTTCGTTCTTTATGATGCCGATTCAAAGTCAACGTCAAAAATTAATTATTAAAAACTCCTCATCGTTTCTATTTTGTAAGCTGTGCTCCTAACTTTAAATATCTGTATCAAATATTAATACAAATAAAATTTTTGAAAAGAAAAAATGACTTTATCTAACCTATGACATTTACCCGACATTGTAAACTATTATGTAATTAAAACATAGAACCCGCTATTTCACTTACTGTAATAGAATAACATCGTTTTATGCCAATAAACTTTGAAATATGATCGCCACAAATAAAGAAATAGGCAAATATCTTTATCGTGTGTATTTTTTGCAAAAATATCATCACGTCACTGCAGCGCCCCGGGCGAGTCTGCGGAATTATAACAAAATAAAAACTTAACGCGATTTGGATTCGTAATTAAAAAAAGAACCAGCCATTTTATTCTGATCCAAGTTCAGATGACGGTTAAAAGTGACGGGGGTTTTTCCTTAAATGGTGGCTTAAAACACGAGAGCATTCTTAGTGAATATATTTGTCTGTATGTCATTAACATATACGGACGGACAAGCCGTAAACAAGATATGTAAATGTATGCCTTCAGGAGATGAAACCATTATTGGTCCGTTTGACAATTTATGAAAATAAACTCACCGAGTTAATGAAGTTAAAATAGAATTCGAAAATATATACGATCGAATACTTATGTTTGATTTATATACCTGACGAAATACGCAAAAAAAAAGTTTATAGAAGTTTATCGAAGGAGCATAATGTATAGAATAAAAATTGTATTTTGGGTTTGATCCTTTGCCAAGTCTTCTAATTTTTAATATTCAGCTTAGAAAAGCGAGTAGCGTTATTAAATTAAATATACCTCAATATGAATTCTGAAAACGCGCAATGAACCTGAATGTTATGGAGATTTAATTTGTCGATACTCGTTAGCAACTACGTAAATTACGATTATTTTGATTATTTATTACGTATGGCGATTTTAGTTCTGCAAGTGACCGCTAGAGGCGCTATACAATTTTGCCAATCAAAAAATTTACGTGGTCGCTATCGAGTTTCGACAGATACTACTCATGGTAGAGCCACTGAACTTATCACATAAACCTCAGTAGGAACGACATGTAACAAAAACAGGGACAGAGAAACTTGAAACAAAAGTAGACAATATTTTCCTCTATCACCACATATATATGTAAACAAAATCAAACTTTATTTTCCACCTAAACATTCGTTTTTTACCAAATTGTAATTATCTTTTTACCTCAGAAATGAAATATCACAACTCACCAAGCAACTCCTACGTGGTAGCAATCGCTGGCGGTGGTGGGAGGGCCGCCCCCATATAATGCCAGGCCACAGCACTCGGGCGAGTTTGCCTCCACATAATACCAGGGTCTCAGCACCCCGGGCAAGTTTACGCCTCCGTAAAAAATGCCTATTAACTTCTTAAGTGAAAAATGATGAGAATAAGCCTATTTATCTTGATGATTTTGTTTTGAATACTGTATGCTGTACAAAGGAACTTATTTTTAGTCTAGTGTTATACTAACTAGTTAGTACAGCTGTAAGCTAATTGTCGTCAGGGCCCAATTACATAGGCTTATTAGGTGCAGTCTAGGGTGCGAGGGGAGGAGGGTGGGAGGAGAGGAGGCGCTAAATTTGTGTCTTCGCATGTACTGCTCATATAGTAAATTAAAAAAAAAATTGTTGATGATTTGCCTTGGCCGGTCAGAAAACTTGTTGCTGACTGTTGTTTCAGAGGTATATTTAATTTATAATTCAATTTTAATATATATGAGGAGTTTGGCCTAAACATAAATTAGTCATCAGGACTATAGGATGCGCAAGATCTTGTCCTATAGATAACAATTGCTAGTGTGCTTAACCAAATAATAAGGATTGGAGATCGTCCTGTAAACGAAAATCGTCCATAAATCCATCGTGTTTAGGAACTATAAAAAAATCTATTTCCAATTCAATCACAGACTTCAATTTGGCATTTAAAGGTCTCGTTACCAGGCTATTAAATTTTATGAAGAAAAAACACAGACTTTAAACCAGAAACAAAAGAGTGTTTCGTGTATTATTATCGTGTTATGTCGTGTTGTATCGTGTATGAAAATATTGTAGTGTACGTAGCGTTTGATTTAATAAAAACAATATTGGTATTCCACGCTCCTCCTCCATGTTAACTATAACTGGGAGAAAAATTTCATGCTTTTACATCTACGCGTCTTTCGTAAAAAGGGGTACAATGTTTTCCACTCGCATATTAATATGTTGGATGATATGAGCGAGATGCAACATTAGTAAGGCATGAAATTGTGACCTCACGCTAAATATAATAATATTTAAAAAAGTAGAAGTTAAACGTTTATTTTGAAGTTTAAAGTAACTAAAAGTAATTTCTAGTTTGATTAAGACCCTGAACATAAAAAGCATATATTTAAAAACTAATTTAAATCTCAAATCTAAACATTATCGCTAATAGCATGTGTGCTCGTCTATTGTAAAGCCTGGAGCTAGGGCGGTGTGCTACTAGTTAACAGCTGGTCTGGCTCGCTCGGGGCTGACACACCCTCAACCAACCTCCTCATTTTACAGGTACTCAATACCATTTTCTCATAATAATAGGACTTAATAATGTACACTACTCGTATGACAGTATGTGTGCGTAATTAATATAAAAACGCTTACCATAGATTACCAAAACATTTCTAAGAATCTAGTTGTAGATATTATTTGAATTTTATTATTTGTAATCTTTATAGAGTTAACTTTAACTCTACTAGCGCAAATGCAAACTAAACATATGATGATTATTAATTTATGTCTTCGTGGATCGTGGGAAAAGGTTTCCCGCTAAAAATCGTAAAATTCTAAAAATCCTTGCTAAAAAATCTTAAAACATTTTTAATGTGATTCATTTTTGAGGATGCAGATAAGTCATAAAATATATTAATATTTCTCGTATAGGGTCACTGTGTCCGTTCCCTAATGATCTCTGCTCATTAATCATGTGTGAGAACCGAATCCTCAGTTTCTTTGTTTTTGTGTCGTTTCTGTATACCTAGCAATTATCTCTACATCACAATTTTGTATAATTATACGTTGTCCAGTGTCGAAAGGTCGAAAAGATTTGCTGAAAAATGTTTACGATTTCCCATTTAGGGCGTTGGGACACACGAAGTCACGAACACGATTTAGTTTTATTTATATTGTGATATTGTCATAACATATTTTGATTATTTTTCATATATATTTGATTGTAAAATATTAAGCAATACCCTGCGTTACTAATAAAAACTATATATATTTTAGTTTAAAACTCCTTTGTGCCCAAAGGGTAAACACTGGACCCCGTCCTTCCGTCTTCAGGCTGTCTTTGAAAATTCATCTTAAAATCACTAAAGCTATAGAAATTGATAACTAAATACTTCGTTCACTATAGTTTAACTAGACCTGTCACATACCTAGAATTTTATTCGGGTTTTCGATGTATGAAATTTTCTTGAATTCGTAAGTATCGGGTCCATACTTATGTATTTGCTGTGCTCCTAACATTTTCCGTACGAAATTCCGGAACGGAATTCCCAACCTTACATTAGTTTAAGGTATACTTCCTAAAAAACCACACATAGCTACTACAGAGTACAGGCTCTCTTTCCCACACTCCGCCCCGCGAGAAGTGCTCGGTCACCGCGCCTTTCAACTTTTTATAAATTTAATCATACTTTAATCTACTGTTTCAATAGGCAGTGGTTTTTGTATCTATTGGTTCTAATAGGTTGGCCGTATGACTTCTGTCTGACTATTGGCTCCGAGCTACAATGTACACGAAATTACTATTCCATTTGTAAAAGGCTGTTGCGAATTTTGATTATCACCGCCAACGTTTGATTGAAAAATATTGCAACTGTACCTCTACGTTGTTTACGATTTTCATGGTAACGTAATTGAAAACTTAATATTTTTAATTCACAAAGAAAATATAAGAAAATTGGCGTGAAACTCGAGATTATTCCTTCGGTAACGTGTGCATTCTGGTCTTTTTCCAAAACTATTGAAGGTCTCTAAATAATCAAAAGTAATCCAACCCTGATCCCTGCCATCACTATACGTAGGACATGACTCACTGTGAAACTCGACTCTTGATGATCGGTGGCAGGAACCGCCAACCACACCGCGATAGAAGAGATTATTATATTATATTATTCGGTTTCATCAGCGCACAGCATACGAAATACCCTCCGTTCTCCTGACAGTCCCTTCTACAGCGATGCAAATATTTGCTCCAGAGTTGGATCTCGGTCTTAACGCGACTTTTTCAGCTCTCCTATTCTTATGCCACAGTCCCGGCATCTTGGAGACTGTCATCTTTCATGTACCCGATCACAAAAAAAAATGACCATCCTAATACCTCCAAATACAAACCAATTGTATTAACTTAGGTTAAGAGAAGAAGAAAAAGTTTTGGCGAGATGTGTAAAAGTGATGTTGTGCTTTTGTATTTCTTCGTTAAATTTGTGTAATTTTAGGTTTTAATGCGTGATAGTGGTAGAATTCAATCATTAACTATTCGTTATCATGTACAAGAGTGAGCAAGTGATACAACTTCAAGAAACGTTATAAGTATCCCTCCAAAACTCCATTCGAAATTTAAGTGAACGTCTACCACTTTACTAAATTGACTGACTTGATGCTTTGACCGATGTTTTACCTTGACTTTGTCTATAGTTTAGACTTGACGATATTATGTAACGTTGCTAAAAATATTATTGGTACTAGAAAATTGATTTCTTGCTTTTACTTGACACTGACCATGGTTATATAGCCGTAGCATATAAATGAGATAAAAGAGAAGAAGAAGAAGAGGGTGCTCTTCTCGAAGATTAATACCAAAAAGAATTCCTAAATAATACATTACTAATTTATGTCCGCAACTCATTTACGCAGTTAATGTCGTTCATGGCGAAAGAACAATAAATTTTTGGTTTTAAAAACTAGATATCCTATGTCCTTTTCCGAGACTCAGAGGTATAAAATCTTACATAATATTAAATTCTCCCACATAACCTTTAAGGGTCAAAAATCCAAAAATATCCTATAGTTTATAATATGCGGGTACATAAAAACTGGTAGACTTTAATAAGAGGAGTACTGGTGGGCGGGGCCGCACAGCAGGCTAATACCAGGGTCCAGCTTCTCCGATGCCTATCAGACGATGCCATGCGACTAGGGCTGGTAGATTTTGCTATTTTAAGCTTCATACCTGCTCTCATGAGACAGAAAATATGATCTAACTATAATATTAAATGCTCTAAAAATATTATAAAGGAGAAAGTTTGTAAGTATAAATAGACGGATGGTTGTAGGTCTTTTACGTAAAAACTAAAATTAAATTTGATATAGAAATAGCAGTTAATACTCAGGATTAACAAATAGGTAGGCTATTTTTTCATCAGGAAAATACCACGTTTTTTTCCACTATGAGCCGCGCGTGTAACAGCGCAGGGCGCTAGTTAAATAATAAATTAACTTCAAACCAAGGTTACATGATTTTGGGAACTTTGGCTAACCAAAAAGCGTCATGCTCAATGGTATTTTCATACTTTTATGTAAACTATGTTAGAGCCTAGTTTTTGAAGAGTTTAACTATCTTTTTGTAAAGTCAGTTCGGACTTCAAATTTAGGAAAATTATCAATGACTGGCCCGCGACTCTGTCCGCAAAGTAACTTTTCTCTTTTTCTTGAAATGTTTTTTGCTACAAACCTCACGGAGCCCGAGACCTTTCCAACGAACGCAAAACCGTGGGAATCGGTTCCTGCGTTCTGGAGTTTTAGCGTCAGGAGGGAAAGTCCAACTTATTTTTATGTAATATGATGGATGCTGTTATATGTGACTAATATATTGACTGAATAAAAACTTGGTTCCATTGTTACCTGCTACTAATCAATTACATTAGTACCTAGTTCCTTATTAATATAACCTTGTTCAATGAGCTCCTTTCTAGATTCTAGACAACTGACAACCGAAGCGATGGGAGACCTCGACCGGCGATATTCCCAGTCGATTTCCCTACCACAAAAAAATAAAAACAAGTTCATCTACGTTGTCTTATTTCAACAGAGTCATTAATATAAACTAACCGCGGTCTCGCGCGGCCTGCCCGTAATTAAAATAATAAAAAAACACTCATGAATGAAAAGATAGCCCGTGTATATTAAACCCCGAGTCGCGGTTCGGTTCCCGGCTTGATTTATGCTCCAAGAAGCCTGCACCGCCTCCATTCATTTGTTTTTTAACTCCACCCGCGTTTTGTTCGATTTTTAGATAGGCTTGATTAGTTTTACCCCTTCATCTCGGAGCCGATCTAACGTGTGCTGAATTTAAAGATAACGTCTTAAGAATAATGGCTTTCACGTTAACGAAAAGTATTCAATATTTATATAAATATCCGACTGCGTCATGGAAAGTTTTATTTCTTGAGAGCATGTACTCTCTACTTATATTTTAAGAGTATATAGTAGGTATAATTTCTTGACATTTCCTTTGCACCCTGAGGCCTTAACAGCGCAAGATGGGTTTTGTCTTAAAAGATGTTCTCTTAATGTTATGTTTTCTTAATGCTATTGATACTTCTTTAGTAGTGTGATAAATGCGTACGTGTGTCTTAATTTCATATGGGCACACTGCGATTCCGGGGAAAGAACATAAGATACTTTTTATTCCGGAAAAATGTACGGATTTAACAAGATTTTGCCGTGGGAGAGCCATGCTTCGGTACGAATGGGCTGGCTCAATCGGAGTGATACCACGGTCTCACAGAAAATTGGCGCGAAACGGCATTGTGCTGTGTTTCATTCAGTAAGTGAGTCTACCGGTAGCCCAACTTCTCTAATCCTATTCCCATTCCCGATTCCGTCATAAAGACCGGCAACGCACACGCGACTCTGCGGGTGTTGCGAGTGTCCATGGGTGACTGCAGTTGCTTTCCATTAGGTAATCCGTTTGCTCGCCGCCGCCTAAATATCATCAAAAAAAAGATTAGGTAGACGTTAGATAATTTTAATACAACATCAAACGGCACTGTCCACTCTCCGAGTACTCTCCATTTCGCCATAAAAAGTACATTATTGTCTCGTGTATAATTTGCGGTGGCGATATTTATGTCTGGCAACATTTCTCACAATATTTGCGTCTGCTCAAAGCGTCCGCGCTGCGGTCTCCCGCAACAATCGTGTCCGACAGACGGTCATACAAAAAATACCCTAAAAGTTGCGAGCCCTTTGTAAGACATGATTGAGTAATCGTGTCGTCTATAAATGAGTCATCCACGCTTCGGATGTTAACATGGAAGTAAAAGATAGTATTAATAAAAAAAACGCATATTTTCCAATATGTTCTGTAGAAAAAGTGTTGCTCTGTGTTTTTGAAAATTTTTCAGCTGTCAGAACCAAAAACCTGTTAAGTATAATGGGGGAAATCGAAAGAGAGCCAGTTGACGGACCTATGTCATCTGGTCGGTATATGTCAATTCCATTTAGGTCGTGATCTGTCGGCTGGGTTTGACATGACGCGACTAATTTACTTAGATCCGCAATCTGGCTCTGTTTCAGCCTCTCTGATTGTACATTTGGTATTTGGCTTAAAAGCTTGCTCCCAAAGCGGCAAACGTTTAGGGTTGAACTGATAAACTAGAGGACCCGACAGATGTTGTCCTGCCGATTTTGGTTTGTGAATCTAAACATATGTCAAGTCCCCGTGAACACAATTTTGTTTCTCCAGTGACGAACACACGCACACAAAAAATATATACTAAAATTGTATTAAACTATTATTTACCTAAAGAATCACTATGCTACTTACTTCGCTCCAGTGGTATTTGAAAATCGTAATTTTTTTTTAGGAAATTGATGTTTTTCCAAGACCAAAATTGAAGACATGAGTGGAAGAAGCGGATAACTAACATTTTACAACTTTCGAGTAATGCTAATTTTTTTCTATAAAACTCCAAAAAAATCTCGTAAATTACCTATATTTCATTATCTAGCTTTACACCAAATCAACATTATTTTGAGTTCAAAATATTTTTCAGGTCCAAAAGCGTCGATTAACGCAAAAATCCGGGAGTTTTTAAAATGTTAGTTATCTGCTTCTTCCACTTATGTCTTCAATTGGTTTTAGTTGCTTCGTTACGGCGTGAAGGACAAATAAATAGACTTTTCCGTTTATATTATTAGTATGTATTTTTTGTTTAGATTGGCTAACAGTAACTTTGCAAAAATGAAGATTGATTATCTCCTCCGCGTTCAATTTCCTAAGACACGTATTTACAAAGGAGCCCCGTTACCTTCTATCATTATATTCTAAAGGAAATCCTCTTCCGCGGACTAATTCCTCTTTATACCCAGCTCCATAGAAAGCCGTCTTATGTAGGTTTATACTTGGCTCATTCCAAAAAAGTAGAGTTAGTTGTGTTAGGCTCTCTATACATTTTCTCTGTACAACTTCTGACTTCTTAAAAAAGTGAATCTCTAAGCGTGGAAGCGCTAATCTGAAGAACGGCTGAACTGATTTCGTTCGTTCTTATTTTAAAGTATTTGTTAATGGCAGAGGGAAATATTAATATGGGATTTATTTAAAAGATATTTTATAATTGAAAAATTTAAAACGCTTCGCAAAGTTGATCCATCCAATGGAATCGGGCCTTACACATTCTAGAAGCAATAAATATTTTTACGATCTTCCTGCTAAAACAATTTGTAGTACCTAAGACCTAGATTATCTATAATAGTTTAATTCACCCAAATCTACGCCACGACATGGGACTTTATTACTATAATCACAAGGGTTAAATTACGTATTTTTTGTTTCGGTCGATCAACGGTAATAGTATAATGGTCGCGGGTTCGAGTCCACGATTACGCGGCACACGATCGATTATTATTATTATCAATACGGAGGTTAGACGGTTTACTGCCAATTTTATTTTTTGTATAATTTTGATACTAAAAGGGATGTGCCTATCTATATTTATATCGATAAAATAAATCAAAATGTTCGTTGAGATCTTTAGAAAAGAATGTTGCAAACCATAATGTATACAGAATAGACAGGGGGTAACAAAATAAAGTGATAAAATTTTAATGTGTATTGTATAGCTGTGAAATTGCTAAACGCGAAAAATATTTTTTCAAGATTTGTATGTGATGGCTCCAGCGTCATGGATTCTCCTTACAAATCATAAAACATTTTCGATTTCAGCGCCTCAACTATACAATATAGGATCGCTATAAACTTCAGCCATTTCAAACAAAATTTGAAGGTGATTTCATTCCATAACCCAAGCCTTTGATAATTATTTTAAAATTTTAAATATTATACTCCCTTATGTCCTAAACTGTTGAAGATATAAGGAAGAAGCGAATGACGAACATTTTTTGACATTCAAGTATACTCATTTTTTCATATTAAATTATTACACATTACCCCCCCCCATAATTTTAAATTATTTCCCCGATCCTAAACAGTTCATTTATGCAAAAATTTTGTTTTCAGTATTTAAAATATCAGATATCCGCTTCTTCCACTTATGTCTTAAGCTAAAACATAGGTAATTTTGAATTGTTTCGAATTTAGAATATAAATTCGAATGCTACTTTAAAATATCGATAACATCACTTCCAGCACTAGAGTATTGACCGATCATCGGCTCAGTTGCCGACATGGATCAACAATTTGGTAAATTGTTGCCGATTAGCGGACGATTACGACCATTACCGGCAGACGGACACCCGGCCGGCCGATTAAAATAATCGCCAACCGATAAAAACCGATAAAATAGTCAGGTTTAATGTGGTAGTCGTTTATGTTGCCCTACGGCTGAGGAAATCGTCCGGGCTCCGGCAGGTTGACGCGCCGAAATACGGCGATTAGAAAACGCCTGTCATGTGAAGTGGACCTAAGGTACCTAAGGGATAATAGCAATCTAGTGTCTGTAAGCGTCTATAGACTAAGTTGAGTAAGACTTTTGGTTCGTACTCTAGAGGGTGCAGGTTCGAACCCCGGTGCAGGTGTTCCATTAAGACATTTTCCGATCTCAAGTACATAATACGGATGCTTATTGCCGTGAGAGAGCGATGGTTTGGCACAAAATGGGTCGACTTGACCGAAGTGATACCACGGCACGGAAAACTGTCGTGAAACGACATTGTGCTGTGTTTTATTCAGTGAGTGAGTGTTTGTGTCCCTGAAATAAATGCAAAATAAATATTTTTCTGTGTACAATCAGAGAAGTTGAAGCAGATACAGATCGCGGACCTAAGTATTTTGGTCGCCCTATGTCAAACACAGCCGACAGATCACGACTTACATGGAATTGACATATTAGACCAAATGCTACGTCATATATCAAATAGGTCAATTCCATGGAAGTCGTGATCTGTCGGCTATCAACTGGCTCTCTTTGAATTTCCTCCATTATATTTCCTCCATAATCTTTATGTACTCCCTACTTTGCTTGTATGCTAGCAGTATAATAAGGTTTAGTCCGACTGCTACTAATCTAGTTCAGTGAGATATTTAAAGGATACTGGACTTTTATATTTCGTTTCTACGTAATATTTCTTGGCAAACTTCCAAAAACGAGTGCCATATTGACGAATTTCTATACTTAGATGTAATAGTTAGATTTGCGTTTATTAGTATGCAAATTGTGAATTCGTTCAAGTTTGGCGGTATGGTTCATTAACCCCCAGTCAAATTTCTATACAAACCGCGGTTGTCAGCGACAAAATGACATCACAACACTTTGTTGAAAATCGCGTTATGTATCGAAAAGACACATTTTTTGACAGAGGATTAATGAACCATACCGCCAATCTTGAGCGAATTCACAATAGACAGAGAACACATTTTTGTAGAGAGAGTTCATTACGTTCTATATGGCAGCTGGTAGCAATTTCTGAGTAGGTATTTGAGGCAAACTGAAACCTTGTAATGATAGATAAGATATTTAATCACAATGTTTAGTGATTAAATATCACATTTCAAGTTTCTAAAAATATACATTTTTTATACTTTGCAAGCAATTTTCGCAAACTATTTTTGCACGGGCCTGGCAATGTTAAAATCCTCACTAAATCATCTGGGGGGTTAGCCAAGACCTAAATGTTTTCGCTTCCTTGTAAAATCATCAGACAAAAAGTATGGAAATGACATAAGGCGTAACGAACACTAATATAATTTCCATATATTTTGTTTGGCAATCCTACAAAGAAGCGAAAACGTTTAGGTCTTGGCTAAGCTCCGTGGTCTGCAGTACCACATCGAGGTGTAGTAGAAGAGTTATGTTACAAGCTTTCCTCAAATACCTACTCAAAATTTGCTTTGAGCTCTCAGATTAATATGACTGATGTTTTACAAACGTTAATGTTTAACGAACGTCATTTCTACAAAAGTGAAGTGTATCGTATCGTGCCCCCTTAGTGCGATCACACCTTAAAAATTGTACACAAAATACAGATTTCTATGTAGAGACAAGTTTCAGGATTAAGGTGTATAGTGTGGTATACAACAGCAGCGGCGAGGCCACCAGAGACATGTCAAAGCCTATCCTAATTTAAACAAGGAGACAGTCGAGCGCGGGACTGAGGTAGGGTGGGGTGCCAGTGATCGGTTACATTTTAAAAAATAAAAGACTTATTTGGTGCAGAAATTGTAGTAAACTGCAAAATGTTATTTTTTAATTAACAAATTCGTATAGGAAATTTTGTGAAGTAACAAACCATATTTCCTATGAGGGTCGAAAAAAAAATTGTTGTAATTTGGATTTTCCTTTTGGTAAACCAGTAAGGAATTTGTTTTTTAAACAGTAATTACTAAGATTTTAATTGATGCCATTATAAAATATTTATGGCATACATTTTTAGCTTAAATTCTGCAAAGTCAGTAAAATTTTTAATAACAGAAAAATGTGTAAAAATGTAAGTTCTTAGCAACAACTTTCAAGTAATTTATTCAAGTTCAAAGTTCAATTCAAATGTCAGTTATAATATTGGTAACGGTACTAATAATAACAAATGTCCAATACAAAATCGCTTTCGCCTAGCTCACCGCTAGCAGCACCAACACGCACCACTCCAAACTCATTTCAGGGTTGAGAGAGCACCCGCCCGCCCTCGCCGCCCCGCGCCCCGCCCGCCCAGAGCGGTTTGTCGATCAAACTCTTAACATCAGCCTGTCGCGTGTATATGTTGAATGTCACACGTTTTATTTGTAAAAAACTTTTACCACAATTCAAATATCCTCTACAGTTGACGATGTTTTTGTTTTTTTCTTTACAATTTTATTTGTTACTCTGAAATAGGACTTAAAACGTGAAGTACTTTAAAAATTTTTTACTTAAAATGACGATGAACGCTACAAAGATAAAAGAGAACTTTAGTTCCCAAAGATTCTAACGCGTTTTCCCGATAATTAAGTTTTTTGTGTCTGTGTTTTTAAACTAAATCATGTGTCTGTGTTTTTAAAATATATCCAGAAGCTACTGAAAGTTAAGAAATCTTCATTTCAACATTGATTATTATAATACTTATAGTTTTAGAAAATATATGAACACAATTCATTTTGAATGGGACTACTTGTACCAGCCAGGATTCTCGCTCAAATGTGTGTAAACTTTTTCTGCTTGTAGGTAGTTAGCGCATTGTAAAAATAGCGAAAAGATTACAAAAAACATTGAATGTTTTGTTACATGCACATAAACACACACACAGCGACCGCAAGCGATGTATTCGGTGTGCTCAATACGTGCGGTTACGTCGCTGTAAAAAAAAAACTTATTTAACCACAAAATCCACAAACCTATTAAGTTTTAAATTATTTTACATCTAAATGGATCTTTATTTCAATAAAATAAGGGTTAAATTAGTTCAAATAGTAGGTTAAATATCAATGAACATTATCTACTTTTCCACAGAACTTTTATTTTCAGCATGCTTTCGTTGTTTTGAAGTTGTTTCACTATTGTGTTAGTAGTAAATTCTTATAGACTTTTCATAGTAATCCTGGTTTTTGTTCGGCACTATAATATTTTATGATTATGTCCCTTTATACACACTTTCTAAAACGAAAGAAATATATGTACTATTTAAGTTATTAAATTCTCGTATCACAGTTTTCGTTGCCATACTCCTCCGAAACGGCTTGACCGATTTTGATGAAATTTTTTGTGCTT
>JAOTAV010018142.1:0-24051 GCA_026546445.1 Cyclargus thomasi
CGTATTTCTTACTTATTACTAGAAGACGGGACGAACCTGAAGTCCACGCGAACGAAGTCGCGGGCAAAAGCTAGTATCTAATAAAGCGAAACCGAATTCGAAGAAGTTCGCGTTTGATTTTGGATAAATCGATTTGGATCACATATAGGATACAAATGATCCGGAGCGTGATGGACTCAAAGTAAATACATGTATAATGTTAACCTAGGTGCAAATAAAATGAAATTCTATATCGAAAGAAAAGGATATAGATGTCTCAATTATTTAATTGAATTCCTGTGTAATACAATAGAGTTGTGTTCGTACAGGAGGCGCGGTTCGTGTGCACGTCGTCTTGGTACCTGTTCCTGCGACTGCACGCTGTGCTGTGCTCGCGGCTCGGGGGCGCGCGCCGTGCCGCCCAGCAGCTCGCTGCCCAGGAGCCCGCGCGCCCCGCACGCCCGCCTTCCGTCGCCGACGCGCTGCGACTCAAGCCAACGAGTGAGTATTCATGTTTATTTGTTGGAGGTTTTTTCCATAAAATTAAACAATTTTTTTTATGATACTAGGGGGCAAGCGATATGTTATCTGGTGAAAAGCTCCTGCCGTCACCAATGGACACTCGCAACATTCGGATGATTCGTCTCTACGGAGAAACGCTGGTTTTTTTAATGATATTTAGGGGGCAAGCGAGAAGACGGGTTACCTGATTGGAAGCAACAGCCGTCGTCCATGGACATTCGCGACATACGGAGAGTCGCAAGTGCTTTACCTTTTTAATGAAGGGATAGGGAATGAGGTATTGGGAAGTTGGGACTACAGTAAAACTGGACGAAACACAATGCAATGGTTTTTCCTTCGCTTTCACAGTGAACTAACTCCAGAACTATGTTGGGGGTTACAAGAACTCATTTCATTTATTTTTATTTAAAAAATTTTGGGGGGCCAACTTCACACGCATGAGCCTTTAACTTTTTAACCTTCTTAAATGCTGTATTAACTGGACGCTATGATACAGACCTCCCGGCGGACGCGTCGTCGCCATCTGAGTACTACAACGCCCTGCTGGAGCTGGTGAAGGGCGTGCTGGACGGCAACGTGGAGGCGGCCGCGTACGAGGACGCCGCGCGCGAGATGTTCGGCATCAAGGCGTACCCCGCGTACACCCTCGACAAGGTCGTCAGTATCGCCGTCAGACAGGTCAGTGAAAAAACACTTCAGTTCAGCCTGTTTCACCGCTTGCTGATAAGTTTCAGATAGTCTATCCACAACTTCCTTTGACTGTGATGCTGTATGGAGAATCTGTCAAAAAAGTTGTGGATATCCTATCGAAAAGTAATTATTATTGTTATTAGTTGACTTACAATTATAGCTGCCAATAAACGATGTAGGGGTAAATGTGTATACAATGCTGACTGAGTTAATGGGATAGATACCGTGGATTGTGGTGACGTGATGAGCTGATTGCTGTACTGATTGCAGATCTATTTATCACACTGCAATGATTATTGCCTTTGAGTATATTATCACTTTCAGGGGATAAATGGGTGGACTACTCAACTCGCGAACTTAATTCAGAGTTCGTCTATTCTATAAACAGTTACATCTTTCGTTCCACCATAATTTAATGGTGTGCAATACAAAATTGAGTTTATTAATTGAGAATATTAAGAATATTATATCTAAATAAATTATTTTTTTTTAAATAAAAAGTCAATAATAATACACAACAATAAAAAATCATAATTATACATCACATCATAATAATTCATAATTTTATACGCTTTTGCTTGTGACCGCGCGAGGTTAATAAGCGACAACATGTCGATTTCAACTCGAATGTGACAAGTAACTGGCTCTTTAGCATAGGTAGCATGTCTATGCACCGCGTATGTGACCGTCGCGCCGCTAGATTTTGGCGTGTACAGATGTCATTCCTCGTAGAAATTAAACATTTTCAGTCAATATGTTACAGAGTTATCTATACATATTTGGTACCCATCGTATTGTTATCGTTGAGCAGTTATCATATATTTTGATGTAATATATATGGTCAGGAAAATAACAAATAGGAAATTCAAATCTGCAACAAAAGTATCAGTTTCTAATTTTGATAATTTAATATTCCTTCCTAAAAATTCATTCTTAACTTTTTTTTTATATATCAATAACGAAAATTGTTTTGTCTGATTCAATAACAACGATGTCGAGACAACGATGAAATATATGTTATGTGCAAATACAGACTACCAGTGTTGATACACGCATGCTGCCTTCCTTCTGATGTCGAGTGAGCGGCATGCGTGTGTGCGCCCGAGTTTTTTTGAGCCGCCGTAACACGCAACATATATAAGCTATTTTTTCAGTATGCCAGTTGAGGCTTACATTCGTTACTGGAGCGTACACATGCATGTCGAGCGCGATACTTTTCTATGAGACCTACTTATATACTCTGGTAAAGTCTTGTAAAAGTAATCATCATTCAACGGGAACTATAAGTGAACTTTTTCGCCCACAGCTACAACACTGCGTTTCGGAGCGGTGGTCGGTGCGTGTGACGGAGCTGGCGGCGCGTGGCATGCGGGGCCCGGCCGCGTACGTGCGTCGCGCCGCAGCCTACCTGCGTCCCGACCATCTCGCCTTCCTCGTTAGAGTGGTAGGTATCGTAGAAATCCTAGCCAGTTGACGAACTACATAATTTGACCGGTATATTACTACCATGAAATTCTGTCGGCTTGACATAACGAGACTAAATTACTTAGCTCCGCAAACTGGCTATTAATTAATCTCTGATAGAACACTTTAAGTACTTCTTTTACCCATCATTTTATGTCAATGAACTAAATCGTAAATCAACAGAATTAGGTAGCAAGTAGTTGAAGTTTACATTAATTTTTGTTAGATTTATTTCCCGTGAATCTACCAATACAATATAAAAACAGATCTAAGGATAAATACATAAAACATTATAAATATATTATATGATATAGAATCGGTCTAGTGGTTTAAGTTTTAAGATTTATTTATTATATTATTAACAAAGACTGACAGACAAACACGTTTTCGCACATATTAGTATAGATCAGCACTACGGCATATTATTTTTAGATAGAATAGTACATATAACTAATCAATATCAATTGTATACACGTTAGTAAAGCAGTAACTAAAATTTTGACATTTAACAGTATGGCGGCGACGAGTGTAAGGTGACATTCGAGCTGCTGGAGAACTCCGGCGAGGAGCGCGCGTCGCCGCAGAACGACAGCTCGCGACTTTCACCCACCAGCCAGGTGTGTATTGGAAATTTTTGTTTATATTAACTACATGAAAATTAAATGTACTGTCGCATAGATATATCAAATTGACAGAATGACAATTTCTGCTACATACAATTCATTTTTGCATACAATTTATCGGGATGAAAAGTATCCTTTGTTTAGTCCCGGGACTCAAATTATCTCGATACTAATTTGAGTCCCGGGACTAAACAAATTTCGGTGAAATCGGTTCAGGGGTTGGAATAAGAAGTGGTAAGACAAACTTTCGCGCTTATAACATTATTAATTATATTGGACAGCTAAATTGAATTGCATTGTTCAACAGTGTCGGCGCGAGACGAACGGGGAGGCGGTATCTCGTTTGGCGGCGTGGTCGCTGTACACAGAGCGATACGCGCGACCGGACGCGACGGGTGCCTGCAATAAACCCGTGTTTCTGCGACGTAACGCACGCCGCAACGGCGCCGTCGCCAGCCCGAGCGCCGCCGCCGCGCCGCCTCCGCCCGCCGACACCGCGCGGCGCCGCAAACCGCCGCGATTGCACGACCACGCGGAGTGCACGCTCGCTAACACCATACGGTACGTTACAATATGTTCTAATAACTATTATTGCGGCGCTGTCAAGAAACCCAAATAGGTTACTCCTCGACTACTTCCTTGATTTCGTTAATATAGGAATTTGTGTAAATGTAACAAAGCGTCTAAATTAATAAACTTAAAGACTGACATATAATCAATTATTTGACAAATAGTATTTTTCGATGTTACCTAAAACGTTTCTATCAGCGTCGATAAAAATGTAGCAATTTATCTAACTACTAAGTGGCGTTCCCCGTAGGTTGGTGGCGTGTCGGCCGCAGCAGCTGTACCGCGCGGGCTGCCTGGCGGCGGCACGCGCGACACACCCCAAGCTGTCGGCGGCGCGGCGCGCGCGCTTCCAGGCCTGGCTGTCGGCGCGCACCGGCGACACCTAGCCGCCGCGACACCGCCAGCCGCGACACCCGCACCGGCACAAGTAGCCGCCCGCCCGCGAACACCGCACATCGCGACGGACCATATCCGTAACTGAGATTAGCCCGACCGTTTCAATGTAAATTACATTGAGATTTCATTTTTGAGTGTCTGTTACGTAGTTTTTCAGTTTAAAAGCTTCGACATTTTTCAATAGACTTAGAGTAATTTGTTTTTAGAGAACTAAAACGTTGTAATTGTGAACTCCAGATTAGTAGAAGCTCTTCCGAGCTGTGTGCATGGTGCCGAGCGGGCGGGAAGCGTGGGGCGGAGCTCTGGACGAGGGGGAAGGGAGGGGGTAGGGGTACTGAAGGAGCAATAACGGTGTGATTTTGCAATGCGTGACTCGACGTGATCGCACACAGAGGCAGCACTCGAAATAGTCGCTTTAATTTACTCCGTTACTCTCGATGCATTTTATATATTTATGAGATAACTTGTTAATGTAATAGACTCGATCGAGTTCGTTGTGACGCTCGTTCGGGGGTCGGTCGGTCGATCGGCCCCTCGGTTTGCTGACTTTTGAGTATTTCAAGTTTCAATGTGATTTTATTGTATTGAAAGTATTAGCGTTAGGTGAGAGTGGCGGGGTGCAGGCGGTATGAAATTGGACGGGCCACAGGGTATCGTATACTCGTTACATAAACCGATTTCATTATGCCTAAACAATCTCAATCTAGGCCACGTTTTAGCGGCCTAGCGCGTACGTGTACATATGTAGGTAAAGATCTCTTAAGTACAGTGTATATAGAGTTCTGTTGGTACCAATTCTTGTTAATAAATGACTCGAGAAAATATTATTATATTTATAATATTCGTTGTTTCATTTTGAACGTCCTCTCCCTAGATAGTCTTAACGTCAGATCGTGCAACAAAAGTTCCATTATGCACAAAAATAATTACTGCATTTTTGGCAAATAATTTTGTCGTTAATTAAGCTATGTCTGAATATTTTATTAAAAACGAATGAAATGATCGCTATATTTTATTTTTTATTTTTGCTTTAAATAGGATGTAAAAACCAAACACTTCAGTTTCGTGTCCTTCAAAGTTCAAAAGCGTAAAGTAGGAATTAAGATATTGGATGAAATATTAAAGTATTTGTCAACAAATCTGGTCGTAATGAAATATTTGGAATATTAGAAATGAAATTTGCTACATATCCCTTCTCAAAACGTATTTAAGTGTAAAATTGAAGCGTATAGACTGACGATACATTTTTCAACGGGTCTCTTTTCAAAAGTGACTACTTTTTTATTAAAAAAAGGATTTGAATTTAAATAAATTCATGTATATAGCTGTATTTTATATTCTGAATTCTACACATGACACGCAACTCAGTTTAGCTTTTAAGTCATTATAACGTGCACGTATGGAGTGCCTCTATAAAACACGAGAAACATTGACACTTATTGAAAGGCGGAGTATTCACGCAGCACCTAAAAAGATTGAGTCAAGTCAGGTGTACAAAGATCAGTTATTGTAGAATAATAAAGATGTAAGATAACCGAGATTTAGACAGACGGACACACCGCACGATTCGAAATTGTGTGTTGTGTGGTTTGGTCCAAACATCTATTACGGTACTATATTTAAAGGTATAAAAAATATCTACAAAAAACAAATCGATGAATATTGAGAACTGAGTGTGCATAGATCACTTTATAGTATAGCAGCGCTGAGTATTTTTATCAGGTCAATCTACAGCATCATGAATGTTGGGTACAGTCTGTACATTTCATAGATTGTTAAAAAGACTGTCAAAATTGCGCGCCCGCGTTAACCTCGGTGATTGGCTAATTGTTCCCCAAAATTTTCCTTTATCCTTGACATTTGTAAATTTTGAATATACGCTAAATTCTGTCACTGAGGCTAGACGTATTTTTTCACTCTTCTAAAATCACTATTTCTTTAGTCAAATATCAGTACAAAAAATATATACATTCGCTCAAGAATGGCGGTATGTCTCACTCTGTCAAAAAACTGTTGTCACTTTGTTGTTTGTAATCGCGGTTTGTATAGAAATTTGACAGAGGGTTAATGAACCACACCGCCAATCTTGAGCGAATGCATACCACACCCTAATTTTACATTGTCTCATTATAAGTTTTGCCCTATATTACAATAGTGAGCTAGATCACGTCAAGTGGACCCCCCATTTTCCACTTGATTATGAAAATCAAGTCCATATATTTTCTTGATAAGGTCTTTACATTAAAAATCGATACCCCAAACGATTTTTAAAAATTTCGATTTTAGCAATAAATTTTTTAACTATAAACATTTTATGTACTTTTTAATAGAAAAGTCAATTAAATTAACCGTTAAATATAAAATCCTGAAACTTTCAGAATTTACTTGTCAAATGTTCATATTTTAATAAAATATTACCAACTAAAACTTATTTGTTAATTATCATATTGTTTATTAATATTTAAGTTAACAAATGAAAATTTCATTTTTTTCTGGGTAAAAATATGAAATAATTAAAAACATTTATTTCTGAGTAAATTTGAAACAATTGTTTTCAGAATGTCTACACGTTGAGCAACCACCAGTTGGGGAAGTAGCCGTGCGAGAAGAACCGGCGTTAGAAACTCACACGGGATCGCTTTTTATCAAAAACGTGGGAAATATCAACATTTATAAAATAAAAATATACAATTAAATGAAACTTATTCAATACATTATTAATAAAAAATAGTACGTTATTATAACATCATTGTACGTTTCATTTTTCTTTACGCAGACCTATAGCCTAGATAACAAATTAGCATTTTGTCGGTCCAATCTCGTTACCGGTGACGGCGTGCGGTGGACAAGCAGCCTAAATCAAGCTTATGTCTCTTGAGAACCAAATGCATAGTCAGGTTTGATTATGTATACGGGTATGCATTATTAATATTATAAGGGGAAATTGAAAGGACATTGGCCTTGTTTAGTGATCATGAATTTTTAAACAGGGATACTATAAGTATTTATCACGCAGCTTTGTATGTATTACTAGTTTTGACCGCGGTTTCGCTCGCGTCGAATTCCAAAATTGGTAAAAATTAGATTTTTTCAAAGACTGGATTTCTTTTCAAAACCAAAAGTGCTTGGTATACAGACGATGACACGCAAGCACGATTGTATAGAGGGAATGACTCGCGTCTGTTCGCCGATATACGTTTACATTCTCCTTTGATCGGCGAGTTGATAAAATACCTACTACAGACGATAATGTTTTTCTTTAGTGATATTTAGGCAAACGAGCAGACGGGTTACCTGATGGAAAACAACTGCCATGGCCCGTGACATCCGAAGAGTCGCAAGTGCGTTACTGGTATTTTTTTGAGGGCATAGGAATAGGGCACTGAACTAAACGGCTCTGTGAGGCCGTCCGATATCACTATATCACTCCGGTCGGGCCGACCCAATCGCGCCGAGGCACGGCTCTCCCACGACAATGAGCATCCGTATTGTATGTACTTGGGATCGGAAAATGTCTCATTAGTACCCGCCTCCACCCGGGTTAGAACCTGCACCCTCTCGAGTGCGAACTAAAGGTCCAAACCACTAAAAACTGTAAACGCTTGCACAATGCTGTTTCGGATTTCCGAGAAACACAAAATTTCGTAACCTATTTTTATACCCTTGGGGGTAGAACTAATAATCTGTCTGCATATCTTTCAGCTCAACCCGGCCAGTTGATGCATCACTATGTCAGTCATCTTTGAGTTATATATATTTAGACTAGCTGTTGCCCGCGAATCCGTCCGTGTGGTAACAAAAAGTTATTATTTTCTTTAACAAAATTAAATTAAAATTTTAAACTCTAAAACTAATTAGAGTTTATTTTTTTTTATTTCATTTACTTATTTAATTTACCCATTTACTCATACAACAGCTACTCATTAAACTCGGAGTTATAGTGTCAGGAATAAAAACACGACTTACTTTTATTCCTTTAAAAGATATACGTTTTAAATACGAATGTTTTCTATAATATTTAGCTTTTAGACATTTTCAAAAGTAGAAAGTAGTCGATAGTCTTTCTTCGATTTCAATTTCTTCAACTTCATTTTTTCGCCCCAAGTAGTAAGTAAAGAAGCCCCGCTTTACTAAAAGAAAAAAAAACAGTATTATTGGTGAAAAAGTGCAAATTTACATTAAAATGGTTAAATAAAAGGGCACATTTCCGCAAAATTTAAGCGAATGAAAATCAACGCGATTTCGCTTTTGGCGTTATTCGTAATTTCTTCCGCCCTCACCCTACTTACATTTTACATCTCGAGATTTCCTACAATTATTTTTATTACGAAAATATGGTTCAAGCCTTGGGTGTTCGGAGGCTCTAAAAGAATATACACCACTATTATAAAATCTTGCAAAATCTCAAGACAGGTGACCAGAAGGCCTTAAAAGGTTACTTTGCAATTAATTGCAGATTGCAGAATTAAATGTACTAAAATTAAAATTTTAGTACATTTTGCTAAAAAATCGAACAGTTTTGATAAAATAGTCATTTTAAATTTTAATTGATTGTGAAATTACCGTTGTCAAAAATTTGCAGTTATTTGCAAGAAAATAATAATACAAAATGAATTGCTTTTAGCAATATTGCTAAGTGGCCTTTTTAGGAACGTTGGTAAAAATCCGTAAGATAGAGGGAGGAGTAGACGTAAAAGAGGAAGAAGTTTATTCCGCTTTCTGTTTTTAGCCATATTGTTATCGTCCTTTTTCCTACCATGTGGCAAGAATTAATGCGTGTTTCTTTTTACTTCTATCAGCACTCATTTATAATAATACTAGCCGTTAAATGCTTTAAAAATTGTTATAACGAGTCATCCCTAAAAGCTAGACATACAATTCGCTGTCGCGGACTTTTCTTTAAAACTTTCGGCAAAGAATATTTTTGTGGTACATGAATCGCCCGTCACAATAACATTTTTGATAACTCGGCTGCTATTAGTCGTAGCGCCATGATATACAGAGCGTTAAAAAAACAGAAAAACAAACAATTTCTATTATTAGTATAGATAAACTCGGTGCCATAGACATCAAAGTTGCAGTCATAAATCAAAATGTATCTTCATTTAGTACCACAAAACAGCAGTACAGAAATATCGCGCTAAGTGCTAACCCAGGTACGTTCTAATTCAAACATGCAACAGCCAAGAACTAAAATAAGAGCAAAATTGAATAAGCAATGAGCAAGTTTGGCAAACCGCGAACTTGTACGAGAGCACGACGGAGTGGAATAGTTTTTAACAAATTAAATTAGAAAGCACACGCTCGTCTTAGAAATTCGTTGCAAAGTTACGAAAACACAAAACGAAATTAAAAAATAAAATATTAAAATGTAAGCAGGTATACCTTGTTTGCGTGACTGGCTTAAATATGTAAATACTTAAGATACTTCTGTTCATAATCGGCATACATACAGATCTACTTGTTCGTTCGTAAATTAATAAAAAAAGTAATTCGAACTATTGTATACGCTTGCATAACGGCCTTGACCATACAATCGGAAATTCGAAAAACTCCCCCGCTGACAGAAAATGATTAATATACAATTAATAAAAACAAGAAATAAGGATTCTTACTTAGGGACTTTAAAAATATCGTTCATCTATACATATAATAAATCAGTAGAAATAAAAATTCTGTACATTGAAGATATTTAAAAAATAATAAGCGGCTCTTACTACGTCGATATAAAAGCAAAAAATCTAATTTGTCTGTATGTTTGTATGTTTGTTTCAGCATCACGCGAAAACTACTGATCCGATTTGAATGCGATTTCCGCAGATGTGTTTGTCTTCTTCTAACTTAACATTTCAACAAATTCGACAAGCGGCCAAGTTCTCGGGTCTCGCCCTGGAATGGATCCTTATCAGCCAAACTAATGGGATTAGAATTTTTTTGAATTCTCATTCTTGAAGACCTATATGGATAGGTCTTCAATAATATTTTTTTTATCAAATATGTGCTGGGCATCTTTGGAAATACAGGTATTAAATTCCAATTTTTTTGAACTCCATGTGTGGGAGACTCGTTTAAAATTTAATTTCATTATTATTATCAATTTAATTCATGCGGTTCACATGACCTACCAAGTTTTAACACTAAATTCTCTATATTTTCGAAAAAAGAAGCCGTGACATGAGGACGGACAGACAGACATGACGAATCTATAAGGATTCAGTTTTTGCTCCGGAACCCTAAAACCAGGTTGATAACCGTCAAGTACGTACGACTTGTCTTTCTGGGCGCCTTAAATTCTCTTTTAGCGTGCTGCCAATCTAATTCCGATGCCAGTAGCTTGTTCCAGCAGTGCAGGCGGAGCTTCACTAGGGCAACACTAATGCGCTATGCATTTTTAATTCGTGTCAAGAGTCTCAGTGTTGCCAGCAGCATTCATTACATATTTGAATGTGTGAAAGGGTTATGCAATAGTATTGCAATAGCTAGTGATGTGACGCTAGCAGTGATGAACTTTCATCTATTTTAAATTAAAAAATATGTTATCGTTTTACAACGGTTACAGGCTCTATCTGGAAGCAGTTCTGCCTATCAGTCTGAGACCCACGCCAGAGTAAGACCGCTTGTCCACCGCGGGCCGTTTTTTTCGGCCCGAGAAAATGCCACATACATTATTATTATAATTACAGAGCAGCGACGACCAAATGTCCGAAACCTATACCCTAGATTAGGGCTTCCCAAGCGGGGGGGTACGCTTCCCTAGGGGGACGTAGAGAAATGTTATAGGGGGTATCGCAGGTACGTAATATGTAAAATGCATTTCCAAAAAAAAATGTCGTTATAATTTTTAATATTCAATTTAAAATAGATTTTGACTTTTCTGTGTATATTTTACCGTATTATATTAATTAGAAGGCATGAAAATTTTATTTTTGGCGTGGCAAAATAAAGGTTAAGAAAGCCTGGCCTAGATCATAAAGTGGCATTTTATTGGTCATAAAATACCTCGCTGACGGTGTCGGCATGCGGTAGACAAACAGCTTAATGGCTGAAAAGTATATAATCAAAAATGATCAGTCCATCAATCAACCAGTTAGACGATCATTACCTCGTCACTCCTGAAATTCTGGATAAACTGATCGTCTGGACTGATGTCAGATTGAACATCTAAGAGTAACTTAATAAGTCAATCGACACTAATATTGACTTGACATAGCCACATCAAATTTCGTATCCACCCGATATTTACCTTGAATAAGTTTTTGAAGGTATTTGCTGAGTTAGTCGTACTGTCGCGCAATTGTCTTTTTACAAGTTTTCTATTTCACATTTCCTTCTAGTAGAATTAAAGCCATTATTGGTAAGTGGCACACGTAGCCTTAAGTAACGAGACACTATACACGTCTGCGATTGCACATTTCATTGAATTTTAACGTACAAACGAATTTAATTTTCGTTAAAATTCGATTTATTCTTCTACAAAAAGAATGATCAATGTTTTTAAATATTTTAAAAGTTTAAAAGTATTTTCAAATACTTTAAGGGCCTGTTTCACCGCTTACAGTTATTCTATTTATTTAACAGATAAAACTTTTTTTTTACATGTTTTGTATGGAGAATATGTCAAAAACGCCTAACAGAAACTTTAAACCTTTTATAAATGTAAAGTACTTACATGAGTGAGCAGAGCAGATTGGCGTATTTAGATCCATTTTTCAGGGGGGCCTAAGCCTCTTTTAAGGTTATTAACTAATATCTACACTATCTGTGGCTTTTGCCAGTAACATAAAAATATTATAAAGTACATGACACCCGCAACTCAGTTGCGCCAAAAATCGTTTATCGTGCACAAAACATTCATTTTTCCGGCATTTAAGCAAAAAGTATTCACCAGATCATTTTGGGGTAGGCACAGACCACCCGAAAAATATGAAACAGACTGACAAATACAAGACATTGTATTTTTATGTATAAAATGCACAAAAGTTTACATGTTTTTTTTTTTGAGAAATAGGGTGTAAGCGAGCAGATGGGTCATATAATAGAAAGCGACTGCCGTCGACCATGGACACTTGTAACAGCGGAAGCGGTGTAGGTGCGTTGCCGGCCTTTCAATAAAAGTATAGGCAACAAGGTGTAGGGAAGTTGTGCCTCCAGTAATGTGACTCACTGGTTGAAACACAGCGCCAATTTCTGTGAGGCCATAGTATCTCTCCGGTCGGGCCAGCCCATTTAGCCGACTCCCACTGCAAAATGTTTTATAGATAAAAATAAAATCTAGTTTCAATCCGCCCAAATGACGTCATTATCTAAGTCCATGATTTCCTAAAGCGTAAAAAAGGTTGGCAACTTCTACTTTTGATTTCCTTGGGGACCACTTGAAAGTATCAAGACTTTTTTTACAAATTCCTCGTGTTCTTTTTTTGTCAATTAAAGTATTTACTTTGACTGTTTATCGAATCATTGTTACTGTTACCGGCAATGTGCATATCTCAGGCATCATGTATAAAGTGCCAATGTTTTAAATGAAAAGTATTTCATACGTTGCCTGAGCGTTTTAGTAATTTTATCCACAGCTTAGGCATTGCATAGAATGTCTGATTGTACACAATGCCGGTAACATTAATTTTGGAAATTAATTCATAGTCAGTTAGCATATCACCACCACTTGGTGGGATCATAGTAAATATAATACTAGTCGTAACATCGGATGGATTTCATATCGACGGTTAAGAACCAAATACTGCTATCTAAAAAATCTCAATTTTACAGGAGAGGAAAAAAACTTAATATAAATTTATTACAATAGTTATGGATTACTTATATACGCAATATTCTTATAAAATACTACACTTTATTACTGGTCACCACATTTTTCATTAGAAATAACGAGAAAACAATATTTTGTTAGTAGACCTAAACAAAAAACCAATAATCAAAAAAAGTAGATAGCAGTATTTGGTTCTTAACCGTCGATAATTGCGATCAAATTATATAGTTCCGCCAACTGCATATGACCCAATTTCTCTGATAGTACTATAAAAACACAAATCAAAAAGCTGTAACGTCAAATGTTACATTAAGGGGCTTGTTTCACCGCTCACCGATTAAGTTTCTGATATCCACAACTTTTTAACAGATTCTGCATACTGCTGTGAAAAGACTATCCGACACTTATCAGTAAGCGGTGAAACAAGCCCCTAAACTTTTAAAATAATTTTAA
Source organism: Cyclargus thomasi (assembly GCA_026546445.1). Lineage (NCBI taxonomy): Eukaryota > Metazoa > Arthropoda > Insecta > Lepidoptera > Lycaenidae > Cyclargus > Cyclargus thomasi. The sequence continues at coordinate 13,462 of JAOTAV010018142.1, forward strand.
AACCATAAGCCATGCAAATTACATAATCACCCCGCTGGCTGGTAGTGACGGTGGCAACGTGTCGTTTTAAATTAGTCGTGTTATCGAATATGTCCAGTTTTTAAAGTGGAGCGAAAACAATTGATGGCTGCATCAGAAGCTCTGGAGCGTTACAATGGGTTTGCCTATTCCATTACTTTTACCGATGGACCTTGTATTATATTTTCAACAAAATTTCATAAACGGAAGTAAAATTTTGGTACTTTTATATAATGAAAATGAAAATCCTCTTATGATTTTCCTTTAAAAAAGTATTAAGTAGAAAACATAATAGTGGGTATAGTTTTTGCATAAGCTTTAGATCGCTTGGAATTGCTGTAAGATATATCCCGCTAAAACATTCCGTAAAAAACAGGCCAAGTCTCGATTGAGCTGCTTTTTTCTCTCTAAAAAATAATGAAATCTAGACAAAGGCGTGCCAGTCAAAGGTTCCTTATGGTCATTTGTTTGTTATTATAATTATATGACTAGTGGGTAAAAGTCAAAGGCCAGTCGTATAACATTAATTATAATAATATACAAATGGCAATAAGAAACGTTTGACTTGGCACGCCTTTGATTAGATTTCATTACTTTTTAGAGAGAAACTAACAGCTTTAGAGAGACTTGGCCTGTTTTTTTACTGAATTTTACGTTTTTTTGTATAAAGGTTATTTTTACACATCTTTTCTTTTTCCGATGGTACGGAACCGGCTTTTAAATCTGATGAGGTACAAAACTAAAAAATCACCACACTAGTCGTCAAAGTAGTTATGGTTTTTGGCAAATTTAAATTTTAAAGAAAAAAACTAATTATCCGAGTTCTACTACTAGAAGTAGTTCTGCTTTGATGATCATGAGTGAGTGAGTGTCGAAAATGCGTCATTTTTGCTATAACTTAACTTCAGAACTAAATGATCAGATCAAATTTTGGATTTCAAATATTTGTGAGCTTACTAGACAGTGAAAATTTTAGCTTTCTGGTATCATCCAGAGGTTTGAGTCTCAAATATAGGTGGCGAATCTGGCGAAACAATTTCTCTAATGATGGTTCGGCAGTGTTTGCTTCGCGCTCGACTTGGCGATGCCACCAGTTACTTTTTTTACACCCTCGAATTATAAATTGAGAAACCCCGTCCTTTTTGGCAATCGGTTTAAAAAATATGGATTATCAAACGTTTTCCACGAAGGCACCTGCCCAATTCCTTAATAATCTCTCTGGTCTTTTGTCTCATAAATAAAATAATCACTCCACGCCTATATTAAGGACGTCCCCTCGAGAGGGCACGTATTATGTCCCCTGAATTCTCACATCCTTTTTAATACATTGTAACCGAATCCCGGGGGGAAACATATAGGAAAGCTTTTGATATTAAAAAAGAATAATCACGGTAGAAAGGAGAAAATAATTATTATAATGTAACTCAATATTCATGAATGCTAAGGTATTTTTTGTGACGCGTTCCTTTTTTTCTTTTTTTTTCTGCTGGGGGTAGATTTGATGACATTTGTAAAAGTGACTACGTTACCTAAAATGTACTATCGGAAAAGTTGATTTATAGGCAGAAGTCGTTAATCGTAGATATCTAATATTATAATATTGATTGCGATGAGTCAGAACTAAGTCAAAAGTTAAAACCAATCAACAAATTTCACGAATAGCATTAAACTGACAAAATTCGACTAAATAACGAAAGTCCGCAGGTGCTTATGAATAAATTTCCTCGATGATACAAGTACCTAACGTGTTATGGTTTATATAAAAAAATAGCTGCTTCAAATGTACTCACTCAATGAAGAGACTCTCTAAATCACCTACATGTTTTAACCGACTTTAAGATATTGCTGGGATAAGTAATTTAAATTTAAGCAAAGCACCTTGGTAAAAACTTAGAAACTCAGAAAAAACCTCCATAAAGTAACCCCAAAATATTTTTGGAACGTTACGCTTAAAATAACGTTCTAGTAAATAGAGAGCCTTGTTACCTTCATATTCCTAAAGTCACCAAAAAACCTCCAAAAACGTTGCAGTTAATGTTGTAATAACGCGCAGCTCAAGAAACGCTTAATTCTCTTCTTCGTGTGGTATTAAAATGTTCTTTATTATGTCGTGTGTCCGGTACATCGGGAGCGTGAGATAGCGACACGTCACGACACAACGATGAATTATTGCGTGTCATCAATTATCGGACCGACATTGGACACGGACGAGGCCCGCAATGGATGCGTCCTTTTGTTGGATATCGATTGAAGACAGCGATCTTACAGCCTTTTAATCAAACTAGCCAAGTGCGAGCTGGACTCGCGTACGAAAGGTTCCGTACCAGTACAGAGCAAAAAATTGGGCAAACGCGTTACTGAGAGTTTAAAATTTATAAAAGAAAAATATAAAATAAAAATGAGATGGTAGGTATCGAACCCGGGCCTCTTCGCACCTAAGTAGGCACCCTAGCCACTCCGCCACGCCGCTGATGATGTGTGCATCGAATTTATCGATATTTAGGAAGCGCAGAGTGTTCTGCGCTTAAAGGTGGCTCTAATACAACAAATATGTGTATATTTGTTGTATTAAAGCCACCTTTAAGTATTTAATCTATTTTGTTGTCAGTATTTGTAGATACAGCGGCGACTGAAATACATATTATGTGAAAATTTCAACTCTCTAGCTATTACCGTTCTTGAAACACAGTCTGTAGACAGATGGATGGACAGACAGACAGACAGACGGACAGACATCGAGGTCTTCCTCGTTTTTTCGAGGGACTCGTTTTTACTCTTTGAGTATGGAACCCTAAAAAGGTGAACTCAGTACCAAAGACTTCAATCATATGCCCTCTCTATGTTATACAGAATATAACAAAACTAAACGAAGTTACCTTAGACTGAGGTTGAGTTCCATGGAATTTCCTATGAAATCACTTCAAAAGTATTATATTATTATACGCTTCGAGCACTGGTACTTTCAGAGTATTTTTATACAGGGAGTAACAAAATATTGTTTTAATTACCTATCACCTACTTTTGTCACACATAATATCGTCGTTGAAGCTCTAACACCACGTAAATCGAAAGTTGCAATTTTTCAGGAGAGAGAACAATTGATTGCATTTCGTATAGTAACCATACTAATAAGATTTTGCAATTAAAAAATTGTATAAGTTTTTGTCTGTCCGTCTGTCTGCCTTCCGGCTATATCTCAAGAACGATAATAGCTAGAAAGCTGATATTTTTTTTACTTTACTAATAAGTAATAAAATTTAAACAAAATTAATAAAAAGGTTGCGCTCTCATACAAAAACACAATTTTTACCTGTTTGCTTTAATATAGTACTGAACCCATCGTGCGCGATTCCTACTCGTACTTGGCCGGTTTTTTGAAAAGCCTAGACTATTCCACTACGGGTACTACTAAGATCTTGGGGCTGTTTCACCACTTCCTATGTAGTGTCATATAGGCTATCCACGACTTATTTGACAGATTCTCCTCCATACTGAATCTGCTAAGTCAAAGAGAAACCCGTTAATATTTTTGGTTTACACGTATTAAGTAGATAAGTAGGTAACAAAATTTTAACTTAATTTTAAGTTATAAACTTCATGTAAACACAAAATTTAGTAGCGAGTGGCATGTTAAATGACTTAAAATTAAGTTAAAATTTAGTTAACTACGTACCTACATCAACAGACATTAGTCAAAGCAAGTTTAAAATACACAAAAAGGCAAAACACTAGCCAGTAACAGATTAAAATATTCATTCCAGCGGCTGTAGTTGCATGTTAAGTAATTGTAAGGCGTTGTTTACACCGGCCAGCTTTCACTCGAGCACCAACAATGCCTGTATTATGTTCGGTGTTGACATGATTAATAAGATATACACCCTAAGCCACAAAGCCTGGACCAATTAGTTTAATTTGCAATATGCTAGAATATTGTTCGGACTTTGGACCTAAGTTGAAAGCAAATAGAGTTTAGACTCTATACAACGCAAGAGATGTTCAAGGTACGTTTATATTAATACAATTTAGATAGAAACGGCGATGGTTGGAGTTAGGCAACAAAGTTTTTAGAGCGTCCCTAGCCTAGTCGGTAAGACCTTTGGTCCGCACTCGAGAGGGTGCAGGTTAAAACCCCGGTGGAGGCGTGTACCAATGAGACATTTTCCGATCTCAAGTACATAATACGGATGCTCAATGCCGAGGATGAGCCATGCTTCGGCAGGACTGCCATGGACCGGACTGGAGTAAAACCACGGTCTCACTGAAAACTGACGTGAAACGGCGCTGTGTGTGTTTCGTTCAGTGAGTAAGTTAACCGGTTGCCCAACTTGGCCCTAATCCCCTTATAATTCCCATTCCTCAGTCCCTCGTAAAGGCCGGTGACGCACTTGCGACTCTTTGGATGTCACGAGTGTCCATGGGCGACGGCAGTTGCTTTCCATTAGGTAACCTGTCTGCTCGCTTGCCACCTTAATATAAAAAAATATGACAAAATAATAATTTTACACTCATATAAAAGTAACTCTATCAGTTTGTGCCTTACACGCCTAAACCACTAGGCCGATTTTGCTGAAATTTGGAATAAGATGCTTTGTGTCTCGGTAGAGGACAAAGGATACTTTTTATACTCAAAATGTACGATTCCCGCGCGATAGACAAATTTTTGCGCAATAGAATTGCTGGCATCATGTACTATCTATATAGATATAGATAGGGGTTAAAAGTTTATATGAAAGTTCGTCATTTGCTCAGTTAAAGACATGAAATTTTATTTCTGAGCTACTTATTCAAAATAAACAACAACTACGTATTTAATATTTTTTTTAAATTCTACCCCTAAGAGGATGAAAAGGGGTTAAAGTTTCTATAAAATTTTCTACGCAAGTTCGTCATTTCTTAAGTTAGAGACCAAAAATTTTGTTTATGAGCTGCTGATTTAAAATAAATAATTACGTATTTAAGTGTTTTATGAAATTTTACTTCCAGAAGGTGAAATAGGTTTTGAAAGTTTGTATGAAAATATTTCTTAAAGCGAGCGAAACCGCGGAAAGCGAAAAAAAGAGAAAGTAAAATATAAGTATGTTTTGAAAAATCTATATGCTCGCCTATAACTCAAACTGTGTAAGTCGTATCAGCGAAGTTTTTGCAAAATCTTTTAGAGACGTACAGACGGATAAACTGCAGCTTTAGTACTAGGATCTCGTTTTACTTTTAGGTTACGAAATTCTAAAAAGCATATTATATTTTAGTAAAGAAATATCTACATTTACTCTTTACATACAACTTAATATTCTCTCAGTGAGACTGACATCAAATAAAACAATATTGCACATAATATATATTCAAAACATGCAATAACGTCGAAGACGTATCGCTGTAATAATTCAGTTCTTTGAGAACGGCAGACGGTGGAAGCTGGACATTGGACATTGGACACAATATGTCTACCTAATGATATGTTCAATCTGATGTATGTTTTATATCGGCTTGTCATCAATAACGTCTTTATTGAGGTCTTTATCGAATGGAATAAAAACTTGTCAATGTCAGTTTAGAGGTTTAAGGTTTATGGGGAGTTTATGGGGATCAAAACCCGCTACTGTCCATGTAGAACTGTTCACCGACCTGTCCTGTCATGCGAAATGCAAACAAACCCAACTTTCTTAAACCAAACCAAACTCTTACCAAACCAATTAAACAAACCATTAAAACCACACTTATTGGTTGGTTGGTTAGCTAATTATTATGTTTGTATGATATGTTTGGGTTGGATGTTTTAATGAAAAGAAGTCGTAATAGATTCTTAAGCACAGTGACGGCCAGACGTCAATAGACCAACCTTCAGAAAGAAAAAACCGGCCAAACACGAGTTTGACTTGATCACGAAGGGTTCCGTACTAGTAAAGAGCTAAAAATTGAGAAAACGTTTTCGTGAAGTTGAACAGCTTTAAATGGTCACGGTATAGCATCGATAGCGCGATGTAGATGTACTGCTGCGCCATCTAGTATCAATAGGACGAAACTGAAAAAAAAAACAAGTTTTTCGTATGAGAGCTAGTTACTCTTAAATATTTATTTTGTTTTTAGTATTTGTTGTAAGAGCGGCAACAGAAATACATATTCTGTGATAATTTCAACGTTCTAGTTATTTTTTATTACCGTTTTTGAGATGCAGCCTGGAGACAGACAAACAGATAGACAAACTAGAAATATATCGAATGGTTCCGTTTTTAACCTATGGGTACGGAACCCTAAAAGTGGGTTCGAGGGAATTTGAGACTTTAAATATTCACAAATCGTACCGGCCGTGCAGGACAAGGGTCTGATTTTAAATTAATATAATAGACCGATAGGGCTAGAGTGTTTTGAGTCGTTTAGTTCCAAAAATCCTAGTTTCTGAATTTTCACTAGAGGATAGAGTAATGCCTAATTAACTTATTTTTAAAATATGTGTCACTTCTGTTCATAAGTTTTTGAGAAATTAAATTTTTTGTGGCCAATTTTTATATATTTCTCAATGTTTATTTATGTAATATTTACTTAATTGCAAATAAAAGTTTGATGTTATAAATTTATAGTAGAATTTGTATTTATACGCGAGCGGAAAACTTATTACCCCTTTTTACAAAAGACGCGTAGGTGTAAAAGCATGAAATTATTCCCAGTTAAAGTTGGTACGGAGAAGAAGCGTTGAATACCAATATTATTTTCAAATGGTAACTATGGTTTCTGTTAGCAAAGTTTATATTTGTCATAAACTTGTATCATGTGATTTATCGATCTATCGCCACAAAATATTTTCGGTATTTAAATTATCAAAAAGTGTCCTCAGGTATGAATTATCAATTATATGCTAATAAGTTTCATTACCAATAAAATATTATTTCTAGCAATGAATATAAACTTGGTTCATAAAATAACGTATTTTATTTTCTCAAATAATAGTTTGGTGCTCTGAATAGTAGGTCTGTCGCCAAATGAAACGATTATCAAACGCCAATTGCAATTTGAATTTGTTAATTTGTCATCAGTACAGTTGTTGCGTTTTATTTAATTATGTTGTTGAAGTAAACTATTCGTCAACAATTTAATAGACGAGTTTTTAAATTTTATGAAAATATGGTCAAACAGGCGGAGTGAAATTATAATTATGAAATTATAAAAATGTTATTGGCGCAACCGGGCAACTTTTCTGATAAATGTTAATTACTAGGAAACCCGTCGATGAATCTGACACAAAATGCATCCACACATCAGTTACTGTACTGCCAACCTCACAAAGGCAAAATTTTAAACCGGTATTTTATGGATCAAAATGACACAAAATCATTTTTTACGTTTACCTGGTGGGACTTAAAATATACGCAAACAATTTGAATCTTTAGAATTTTATTAACCCAAAAACTTAGCCATATCTGTCTATAATTAAAACATGATTGACAAACAAGAGAATTCTCAAATAATTTAAAATTAATCTATGAGATTAGAAGTCGCTTCAAGGAATCGAATAGCCTACGAAATTGGGAAGGTTTTGACTGAGACCGAATTTCATTATGAAGGACCTTATAGCAAGGACATTAATTTAAAAGTACCCTGCCCTAACCTAATTCGTTTTTGTAATTTGTAATAAATGTTGTTTTAAAGTTACAACCGCGTTTGCAGAAGAAATGTTTTTATCTCAATTCCGCTTTTTTAGGGTTCCGTACCCACATAGTAAAAACGGAACCCTATCACTAAGACTTCAATGTCTGTCCATTTGTCCATCCTACTGTCTGTCTGTCTGTCCGTCTGCTTGACTCCAGGCTGTATCTCAAGAAAGGTAATGACTTGAAATTTTAACAAATTATGTATTTGTGTTGCCGTTATAACAACAAATACTAAAACCTCTTTCTTCTAAAAGTTTTGACTTGAATCGTGATTTGTTAGCGAATTTTTACTCGATATCCATTATTAATAATCGCAACAGGCAGACACCTGAAATTTTCACAAAATACTTAGCTGTATATATATTTTACTAATAAATAGTAAAATTAAACTAATATTAATAATTGAGAGGAGCTCTTATACACAATTTTTACCATGTTTGCTCTAATATAGTACGGAGCCCTTCGTGCACGAGTCCTACTCACACTTGGCCCGTTTATTAATGTAAAATTAGGTTTACAATCTGATTCATTTTTATATAAACTTACATACTAATATTATAAATGAGGAAGTTAACCCGTCTGTTTGTAACCTGTTTACGTTCAAACCGCTGATCGATTTTGCTGAAATTCGGTAACGGATACTTTGAGTTCCAGCGAAGTTTTATCAAGTAAAATGTATGGTTCCCGCGTGATAAGGCGGACTTGCGAGCATCGTCTAGTCTACAATAATAATCAATTGACATTTATTAGCCATTTTATGAAAATACCATTTTGAATTTTTATAATACCTCTCAGCATCATAATATCTTAGAATATCTTTGAAGTTGGAATAAATTGCACAATCAACGTTATTGTTGTACTTAAAATAGAAGAAACACACACAAATATTATTATCATTATTACATGTCCAACCTTTTCCAACCAAATATAAGCGTTCTATTTTTTTACTAAAATATTTTATAAACTAGATAAACTACCTAATATGGCAGATGAATTTAAAAATAAAATAACTTTGTATATTTTCCAGAACAAAATATTTTTACAGACAGAAAAATTGACACAGTACACTCTGCAAATTTTCACGGCTTCATTTTTTATTTTAGAAGTATTTTTTATATTTTAGTCCTTTACCTTTTTTTAAATAACAATAAAATTATTTATGCCCTTTGTCGCCCACCGTTGATAAAAACCAATGTTTTTGTCCATATTTCAGTTGATAGAGACTTATATTGTGATACTAATATATAGCATATAATTATTAGTGATAAGTTAGTTAGTTATCACTAATTTGCTATATATTAGCAAGATACCTAGTTATGTAATTTTAATTACATAACTAGGTATCTTGCTTTGTACCAATCTAGGTGGTAGCAGTCGTGAACGCTTCTTCGGAAAAGCATTGTCGCTTTGTTGTTGTCAGTCGCGGTTTGTATAAAAAAGACAATTTTTAGGGGTGTTAAAAAAAATAAAAGGTGGCTCCAGTACAAATAATATGATTGTTATCTTGAAGTAGATTGATAATTTTGACATGTAGATTATTAACAGTTTGGCCGAGCCGACTTAAGTTCGGAGGGGCCGGGGTTAGAATCCCATCGCGCCATTTTTAATTTATTACTTTTTTTTATATATTTATAAATTTTTGTGTGCAAATCCAACTTGGCCATTTTTTTTATATTTGTCAGTTTTTACCAGAATTATAATGTTTTATAACTCTGTAAAATTACAGGTATAATGAAACCTGCCTAATTTAAATCTAAACTACTTTAAGTTCTCACTTTATATATTTCAATTTTCCAAAGAACTCGGCAATCATTTAGATCTACATTCTTTTTAAGGAGAAGTCCATAGCATAATTTTGCAGTGAACTATAAGGTCTCTTTTGTCGTTTAATACGAGTCGGATTATATCATACTAATGTTATAAATGCAAAAGTTTGTGTGTATGTTCCTTACTTTTTCACGCGGAAAGGGCTGGATCGATTTCGATGGAATTTGTCATGGAGCTAGCTGGTATTAGAACACGTAGGCTTTATCTTACAGGAACATTGACTTTTTATTCCGTCGACAGGATTTGAATCTGCGACTCCGAGATTTAGTCACCACAACGTAAAAAGTTAATCTCTTGGCTTCGCAGCCAAGGACTTTTGTCCTATCCTCTCCCATCCATCGTCTATTTTTATTATTTTTTCAGAAAATAGGACAAGTTCAAAGCCTATTCACTATCTTTACGTGGACTATAAAATATGACGATAAAACGTGATTATGAAACTCCATAATAGAAAACCCGCCAAAACATTCTGAACGCCGAGAGCTCATAAAGATTTACTACTCAATAATACTTTGATGATTTGATATTCAGTCAATTTTATGGCTATACAAGTTACTGAGGCAATAATGTGAGTTTATCATCGCTCATGAGTTATGATCTGGGATTTGGTGTTTACGGCGTATTCTTTATGTTACGATTTTCATTAGCCCGTATTTTTGTATTTTGTTCCGTTCGACACCTGTTGAACAATGTAGAGGTTTCGAGAATAGCAACTCGCTGTGGAGAGGTGCTGGCAGCTTCGATCAAATGTTACTAAGATTCACAGTTGCCGTCTAAAAAGTGGCACCGGCAAAACCGCGCGTCTTGTTACGCTCCTAGTCGCTCCGTGGCCGCAAGACTTAACTTTTGTACGACTGTGAGCTTTGACTCTTTATATTAAGTTTTATTTTTCAATACACGTGATTTTGATTTAAGTTATTTTGTGTCAGATAGTCTTGGTGCCATTATTTTATTCAATTTTGAAGGGACCTGCCCTCCGAGACAAGTGTAATGCGAGTATCGTTTACGACAATCGTTTGGCGTGTTTTTGTACGGGATTGACATAAACGAACGAAAAGTCACGTGATCTAGTCGAGTTCGAATATGTCAATCCCATACAAAA
>JAOTAV010018153.1:0-24051 GCA_026546445.1 Cyclargus thomasi
AGTTTCATTCAAATCCATTCAGTAGTTTTTACGTGAAAGAGTAACAAACATCCATACATCCATACTTACAAACTTTCACCTTTATAATAGTAGTAGGATATCGCAAATTAAAGGATATTTTAAAATAATACTTCCAATCCAGGCTCCTTCTCCATAATAACTATAACTGGGAGAAATTTCATGCTTTTACATCTATGCGTCTTTCGTAAAAAGGGGTACAAAGTAAAAATATAGATTACATCATCGATAAGGTAAAAATCAATATTTTACTACTAACGCTATCTATGATTTAATATGTACAACTGTAAAGATAAACTAAACAAACTGAGTATTCACATATTATTTATGTACCTATCCAGAACCGTAAAGTTTTGTTTGAATAAGAAAGTAAGAAGTCACAGACCACAGCATACTTTTAAAGCCCCGCTTTTTTTTAATCTCGTGAGCCCTTAAAAAGCTGCGCTTTTCGTTACGTTAATGAAACCGAGTGTTCTATCACTCCATAGTCCAAGAATAGAATATAGTAAAAACAGTTTATTTAAGCTTCGCGCATACAGTCGACGGGGCGTGCCGGGGCGCATCGCCTTTGTCATACAAGAAGCACACTCGTTAGAAATGTTTTGTAAAATGCGATCGCATGGCACACGACGCACCCCGATACGCTCACTCCTTTAGGATACACAAAATACCTTTCCCAGGGAAAAATAAGCCCTATAAGCCTAAATCCTAACTGGTAGCCCTAAGCAAAGCGCTAGCAATTATGTATAATAAAGATTTGATAAGCATTCCTCAAAGTACTGTCGGCAACACTAAACGGCATAATGATAGCCATTAACATACTTTTTAAATATTCCTGCGGTTAACTTATACATTTTAGTTCTAAAAAGGCGAAAAAAGTTTTAAAACAAAAATATGTAAAGCTAAAAAATTTGGAAAATTCTTAAATGGCACACTAATCATTAAAACTTGGCTGTATAGCAATATGTTTTCTTTTTAAAGGATTTTTCGTTATTTAGTGACGACATCTTTAAATACATACAGGGTGTCCCAAAAATCAACGTGATCGTCGGTCAAAGTCGGGTAAATAAAAAATATATTTTTTTTATTGTTAGTCTAAAATAACATTCTATATTTTATGACTAATATAATCATATCAAGTGGCAAACGGACAACAAAACAGTGGCCCCACAGTATGTATTGCAGTGTATATGTAACTGAATAACTCGATAACAGCTCAAGTGTCGGCGCCCGCGTCGTGGGAACATGTTTAAGACCATCTCAATTCAAAGTAGTATGGGCCAAGTCACGAGACAAACACAAGGCCGTTTGTCCACCGCACACCGTCACCGTCAACGAGATTATTTCGGTCAGACAAAATGCCACTGTATGACATAGGCGAAAGGTTTCATTTTGCTCTACGTCACTACAGCGTTACAGACGCTTGAGCAATGTCGTTAGAGAAAAAAGCCTAACTATGTCAAACAGTGGCATTCTATCTAAAATCTTGTTGACGTCGGCTTGTGATGGACAAACGGCCTAAAACCTCATAATGTTCCCGAGTTTTAGCGAGACCAACAAAATTTATAGTTCATGTTTATTTGCGACAACTGTGACTTGATGGTTCGGCGCGTGGTATAGCGGCTCCAGTCGGGGGTCGCGGGTTCGTAACACAAGCCCGTCAGTGGCTTTACCATGAGTTTGAAGCAATAGTATTTGTCGATCCTCGATAGCGGCTACGTAAATTTTTAGTACGGAATAATTTTACAGCGCCTCTTGCTTCAAATTAATAGTACTTAGCACGGGCCATACTGAAGTTTCATCCCGATTGGCAGACATACATGCAAATTCCAAGCAAAGAAACATTCACATTACATACGCCTTCCCATCATAAGCAATATGAAAAGATCTAGGATACATGTAGAAAGATCTAACATCGAGGAAGATCCCAGATCTTTCTACGGCTTGTATGTGTGCGATTGTACATTGGAAATTCGCTCGTCCAGTCCGTACTTTCACACGCACCTGACAGAAAGCCGCCGACCCGTGACACTGACAACATCACTAAAAGCTAACAAGGAAAGCTTATAACGTGGTGTAACAAAACAAATACCCAGAGACTTCAAATTATCAGAGAATATGTATATCTGTTGCTTCATAACAGTAAATACTAAAAACAAAATACATAAATTGAATACTTAAGATTTTTGACAATTTTTTCACTTTTGCTAATAGATGTCGCGATTATATTCCTCAGATATGGAATTGACATATTGCGACCGAATGACGTGGGTCCGTCGACTGGTTCTGTATTAGTGCCTTCAATGGTACAAGGTCCGTGTGTACCTAATTTGAATATCAGTGACGTCGGTAAGGATAATATTTGCTTCACAAACATTTACCGTGCGTCTTGCGAGTTTCGAACCGGTAACCTCTTAGAAGCGGCGGCCACTTAGCTAAGGGGAAAGTATAAACATCAGAGTACGAACACCTCTGATATTACACAATACTGATATTACTGATACGATAAGAATTAATAACAATATCAAAGCCTAAACCACTGGACGGATCGCGAAATGTCATGCAGTTGTATATGACGTAGGCATCAGCTAAGAAAGGATTTTGATAAAATCTACCCCCCGAGATGAAAATTTGCATGAAAAACACTTAAAGCGAGCGAAACCGCGATAAAAGTTAGTGAGAAATTAACCTTAGCGTGCATTGTGAAAAGGCGAATCGGTATAGCCCGCATTTATTAAGGTTTTATAAATTATTAGCTTTTATTCCGCGGCTTCGCTAGCATTAAGAACTTTTATCATACAAACTTTGAACCCCCTTTTCACCCTCTTAAGGTTAGAATTTCAAAAAATTCTTGAACACGTATGTATTAGCAACTCAGAAATAAAATTTCGGGTCTCCGACTTAAGAAATGACGCACTTTCGTAGACAATTAAATAGAAACTTTTACCCGTTATCAGCCCCTTGGAAATGTAATTTCAAAGAATGCTTAAACACGTATCCATTTATTTCGAATCAGTAGCTCAGAAATAAAATGACGAACTTTCATACAAACTTTTAGCCCCTATTTAACCCTCTTAGGTGTAAATTTTTAAAATTCCTTTCTTAGCGGGTGTCTACTCAATAAAACAATCTACCACTAACTAACCTAACCAAATTTCATGACTGTAGCTTTAAGAGTTTTTGCTTGGCTTGTTATAAATTTCAATGAAAATTGCGGTCCCCCACAATGTGCGCGGAGCTTTAAAGTAGAACGACTTGTGCGACAGTGGAGATGACAGACAGAAATATGACGTCTGTGCATCTGCCTTTGAATTCTTAAAGCTCTAACTGCTTCAAGCTCTAACCGATTTCGAGAATGGAAACACTTTAGAAGGTTATTATGACCTCTTATTCCCAGCCAAGTTCCAGCCAGTCAGCAGTCACGTGACGCTAAATACGTGAAGTTTGACGTTCCCTAATATCACCAACATGTTTAAAATACATTCATAGACAACTAAACTAGTATTAATTCAGTTATTATTCTAATAAGACATTGTAATACGAAATTAAAATAACAAGGCAATTGTTGGCCGCATATTGAATTGCCTGGAACCATGCAGGTTTGTAATGGTCATAATAGCCCCCCAGTAGTGCTTTCTGAATTTACTAAAATCGCTCCGCCTCTCTGAGACCACGGCCTAAGCCACTATTGAGATATTAAACATATTACTTCCTAAATACCCTGTATAAGCGATAAATATTGTAAATACTAGAAATCTAGGGCTTCGGTTTATCTGTGGATATAATTGGCCGAAATTAGCATAAGGACAGGCCCATCATAAAGTGATTAGTGTGAAGAGATAGGCTACTTTTACCCCGTACTTAGATCCGTGTTGCCTCAATCTATTGAATGTAAATCATTAATGTCTTTCAGCAAATATTATAAAGTAGCTTTTGACCGCGACTTCGTCCGCGTGGTGTACAATTTTATTATGTTACATATAAGATTTTGCTCTTAATTATATTGTTAAAATGTCAAATGTACAGTGTACACCTACAGATAAGCCAATTTTATTGTTTTATATATTATATACTGTATACTTCTTTTATATCCATACATATAAATATACTATACTGTATATTTATATGTATAGATATAAAAGAAGAACACATTTCAGATCTTCAAAAAATTTATAGCCAAAGTGTTGCCTGGACTTCATAGCTGTACAACAAAAATAGATTTATTCAAATACGTTGAATAGTTCCGGAGATTAAAAACTGACACACAGACAACTTGTTTTTGTCGATTTGTGTTTTATTAGTGTTTCTTAACATTCCCCCTCTACATTATTTTATAAAAATAATAAATGTACAGACACGCCAATTTTACTGTTTTATTATATGTATAGATTTATATAGGCCTTAACAAAAGAAGATAAGCTTAAGCTTATACCATATGTCTTGCCATCTTTAATTTATTTATTAAGGCACAGAAACAGATGTTAGAGTTGATTCACCTTAAGGTGAAACAACTTAAGATTAATCTTAAGCCTAGTACAATGATAACAGTTTAACACCAATATCCAATTAATACTACACACAACATTAATATAAATTAAAACATAATTCATTACAATGATAATAATTAATGTTTCTTTCCTAATATTTTTATTATAATTACAAATTTTTAACGAATTGATTAATTTTTTTTAAGTAAACATATTATAATATTTAAAATACAGAGTCTATTTATTAATTAAATCCAATGAGTTGTCAACAGAATGACAATAATTATTAAATTAAATATGCCAAGTTGATTTCGATTATATATTTAAACAAGATAATAATAATATCTATGGATGCTTCATCACCACGTCAATCAAGCCACGTGCTGAGTACCCTAAGGACTTATGTTACAGGTACCAGACAACTTTTATACTATACACATATTAGAGATTTTTATTATACGATACACATATTAAATAAGCATCCAAAATACAGGAACAATAAAAAACTTTTTGTTCCATCCGCGGGATTCGAACCCGCTACCACTGGCGTGAGCTACCAAAGCGCTCAACCACTGCGACACAGAGATCGTCACATATTTTTTCTCATGCAGCATTTTTGCTATGATTAATTTAACATTATCAGTCAGAGTAATTACTAGACGGTAGCAGACTTCCCAATAACTGGCTGTACCACGTATGATATGTAAGTAGTAAGTAGAGTGGTATTGGCTCAGTAATTGTAATGAGACCAGTCACTACTCACAGTAACAATAATTGTGGTAAATTCAGGACAATATTCTTAAATACGATAAAATCAATTTATGCTTGCTGGAAGCTGTCGACTATATTTACTTTAGTTTATAATTTATAACAATTGTATAAAAATGTTATCCGCTTAAAACTTTTTTATTTTATATTTTTTCATTACTGCTCGGCTCCTATTGGTCGTAGCGTGATGTTATATAGCATATTGCTTTATTATACATGATATGCTATGTAATATAACTAATATGTGCTTTATTATTTCTGATTAGTCAATAAAATAAAATTTAAAAAAAAAGATTTTTTTCAATCCGGCCAGTAGTAGTTAAGATTCAAACAAATAAACTCTTTAGCTTTATATTATTAAGTATAATAGATACACGACCTGTTTCGAAATACATTATAATCTTCAGGAATGTTTATTCATTCCATTGTTATTGAAATGAAAGTTTAACTAATTGAAATTATTGCTAATATTTTTAATAAACAGTATATGTTTTCTGTTTAACAAAAAAATACTTCAATGTTTTAATATTGCAAATGAGAATGTTTGTCTGTCTATCTGTTAGCTGTTGTCGTCCACACCCCTGAGCCGATTTTATTTGGTATAGATACTTTTTTTTAATGGCATTTAAGGGACAAATGAGCAGACGGGTTACCTGATAGAAAGCAACTGTCGTCGCCCATGAACACTCTCAACATCCAAAGAGTCATAAGTGCGTTGCCAACCGTTTTATGAGGGAATAGGGATAGGGAATTAGGAAAGTTGGGCCACCGGTAAACTCATTAACTGAACGAAACATAGCACAACGCCGTTTCACGCCAGTTTTCTGTGAGGCCATAGTATGACTCCGGTCTATTCGTGCCGAAGATGGCTCTCTCTGGAAAAGGTCATAGGATACTTTTTATCCCGGAACAACGTAATTCTTATCCTTACATCCATAACGTTCGGGCGTGAAGGAAAGACAAACAAAATTATAAACACATTTCCCCAATAGTATGGATTAAATACAGTCTCGCAGAAGCAAGTTTCATGGTGACGCTAGTGGTGGGATGTAACTGAGCGACACCGATATCTTGTTTATCTGCGGTGTCGTCTG
The DNA here is from genome assembly GCA_026546445.1 of Cyclargus thomasi. Lineage (NCBI taxonomy): Eukaryota > Metazoa > Arthropoda > Insecta > Lepidoptera > Lycaenidae > Cyclargus > Cyclargus thomasi. The sequence continues at coordinate 6,368 of JAOTAV010018153.1, forward strand.
TTCGTCCGTCTGTGTCGTAATTTGTAACAGCATTCATCATGTGGGTATTCCACTAACAAACTACACTCATGACTTAAGTAAAACATCGATTGGCAGCGCTGATCAACGAAATCATTACTAGGCAGGGTTGACTGCAAAGCAACTGAAAATCGCTGCAAAGCGCTATTCAGCACTCACACACATAATATACGTCTATGACTTAGTTTGCAATTTCTATATTTCTATATTTTTTACTGGTTGTAGCCCGCAGCTTCATTGCGCGAAAATTTGTATGTCACGGGAAACGTACATTTTCCCCGGATAAGAAGTATCCTATGTGTTGCCTAGACCTAATAGTTATTAAATAAAAAAGATTTATTCGAATCCGGTCAGTAGTTCCGGAGATTAGCGCGTACAAACATACAACTTTTTTTATGCCGATTTGTATTCAATTACCGTTCCTAAGTTCCCCACGTTGGTTAGTTTTTAAAAAATATTAGTTGTATACAGACACGCCAATTTTACTGTTTTATAATACGTATAGATATTTTTACAGGTCTTGCAAAAGCTATTTGGGTTTTGTCATGTTGATGATATTTTAGTATAAATATTGTAGAAATAAAAAAAAAATACCAAATAAAAATTACTATAACTGAATTTTCAAAAATACCTAACGCACAACATAAAAATCGCTAAATTTTTATTGCTTGCTTTGCAAACTACTGGGACAGCAGACGCTACTGAAAAAAGCAGTACGTAGAACACGATCTAAAGAATTTCCCAAGTCCCAACTAAGTATGAATAACAAGAGGCGCCTATCTAAGTATGGCTTATCAGCTAACAAGTATAATTGAGTTGCAGACATTAAGGAGATATCGAGCGCAGACGAACATACTCTCAGCTCAATTGACTTGATTATTATTAATGCAATTATATTAGCAACGACAGATTTATATTAAAATCCTTACTGGAAACCGGATGAGTCAAACAAAACGCACTAAAGCCAAAATAAATTATACGAGAAAAATGTTAAACTCAAAACAGAGTAATTAGAAATAACTAATATTATAAAGAGGAAACCTTTGTATTTTTTAATTTTTGTATTTTTTTATTGAATCATTGTATTGAATAGGCTCAAAAACAACTGGACCGATTTCAAAATTTCTCTTACCATTACTTAGAGGGATTCTTCCGAATCCGTATAGGCTATATTTTATCTCGCAAAATAGATGTCGTGAAAATTGTGGAGTATGTCGTCGATAAAACTGCCGTATGTTAACGATTCTCGCAAACGCTGCCAAAATTGTTAAAGATGTACGGTTGACTTCTATAGAAAAGTTGTAGAATTTAATGCTGCCTACAAAAAAGTCCGTGATAGTAAAAAAAATTGAGCAAGATTGTTTCAATAACTATAAATTACTTGCAAAAGATATTATGAATTTCAGAGACCTTAAAAAATAAATGTCCACCCGTGCGAAGCCGGGGCGGGTCACTAGTTGGAAATAAAAATGCTTGCTTTTATATTCAAGTATTACTAGCTAAGGTATGAAATGGAAATGATAATGAGTTAAACAATACTATATAAATAAAAGCACTAATGTACAATGTACATAGTTACTGAAAGCAATTTTCCAAAATATCTAGTACAGACATCATAAATAAGACGTTTAACAAATGTAAACTGGTTTCACAACTGGAATTTCATTACTTATTTCTCTATCAGTAATGTACCGTGTTTCTAAAAAAGGCACCAAGTGTATTAACACATTTCGAAGTAGGTAAAATCAATTTTGTTTTACTCCATATGCGACAAGGCAATAAATTTTACAGCTTTATCTCAATGTAATAACGTCGTTTATTTATCATAATACGTGTACACGACACTTATACTCCGTTTATTCATAGTTTTGTGTAATACCCTGTATTTGTGGCATTTCTATATTTATTTCAAAAGATAATTTAACCTCAAACACATTAAAAATATACAGGCCAAGGACCGACCCTTGAGGAATGCCGAATGAAATTTATATTAAATAGCTTCATAATTCTAATCAAATAATTAAACTATCATATCCATTCGATATCTAGTTATTTATAAGACCTAGATACAATCTAGACCACAATAAAGTGTTAACTGCTTTACTGAACCAGTTAAACAAATGGTATTTAGAATATTAACGGCCAAATTATTAAAGGCTTGTTAATGTTCCTAAAATCATAGGCTATCATTCTCTGTACGAGGTAAAGTAACAAGGACAGCGTGAGCTTTAAGAAGCTCTTAATTTAAGTAGCATAATAAGTGGTTTCTGTAGCTGCCGTAAATAATGCCTTTAACCATAGTTTTAGTAGCACCTTAAAGTTGAACCCTACAATTGATTTGGAATTAAGTCATTAAGTAATTTGACTCTACAAATTACGATTTCGTAAGTCGATCGTTTTCCACATTCTTATGTGTTTAGCGCTTAAAATATTGTCTAAATCTGTACTTTACTGACCATGTCATTATGAAAATATATTCGTTTACAAATCGTATTCGAGAACTTTTAACATGTACGTAAAACTTTTCCCTTGTTTGCTAGCTCAAATAAAATAATCTAAACTATTTCAACTACGTCTATCTTAAGAAGAAAGTATCCTTACTAATATTATAAATGATAGAGTGTGTTTGTTTGTTTATTTGTTTGTCTTTCCATCACGCCCTAACAAAGTAACCAATTGATTTCCTTTTTGCATATACTTATAACTAGAAAAGATGGACAGTAACGGTACCTTTGTTATTGAAAAACATATAGTTTTTCGAAAAAATCTAGTTTTTACCAATTTTCCACGCGAGACAAAATTACTTTATACTTTCTTCTTAAGAAAGGTACAGACCAAACTAAAATTAGAAGTTATATATTATAGCAAAAGCCAAAGCAAAATTGGAGCGATCTACGAGCAGGGCGATAGGACACCAATATCCATAACAGTCTATCGGCTTAGGGCCATATGGGCTAGATGTCATGGTGATTTAGGAGTGCGGGTCTCGCCTGAACCGGCTTTGTTCCGCATTGCTCCAGATTAGATTGGTAGACTAAAGACTGGACATGAACTAAACGATAATCGATATCTAAATTAATAATTTCATCATCAATTATAGATCTGATTTCGTTATTATTATAGATTGTTGAGTTTGTCGTACGTCTCGCCTTAACTGAGAAAGACTAGGTACCGCGGTGTTTCTGCACTGCGAAATTTGAATGGCACTCAGAAATTAGGAATATACTTTCTACTGAGAAATTTATAAGTAGGAATAAAACGTACAAGGTTCATTAGCCTAATCACATACCACATTCGAAGTTAATTACATTAAATGTTTGCTATGTACAATTTACTTCAGCTAGAATTGAACAGTCATTCATTATTATCGATCTTCACACTTGTTGCGGAAACGCTGAGACGTTAGTTTAATTAAGTCTTAATTTTTTCGCAACTGTACAAACAACTATTTCCGCTAATAATCTACCTACAGCAAATAAATTAAAAATACTATAAAACAACAATACTTTGAAAAGCAGATGTTATAACCGTAATGCAAAATAATATTCATAATTATTAATGCTTAGCAACTATTGTAAATTAGATAGTAATATTATGAGGCTGTATCTCTATTATCTGATGGTTGTCGGATAAGCGATCCACAATTTATTTATTTCTTACATAACTCCTCACTTCATCTGTCAGATAGCTGATAAGGCAAATAAAGAGAGGTCACTCAGTCACTCAGTCTGATAATATGATATTTTGTAGACTTTCATTTTTTTTATTTCCTATAGATCATATTAATGGTGTTTGACTTTAATAGACATTTGAGTCCCATATACGTCGATACGTCTTCAGTCTGACGCGTTCTTACAAAGTGACATCCCAATGGGGGACTTTCACCAAAACCATCACCACTCCGGTCTCCATAAACCCCGTGGTTTATTGGTGCTTTTACCCATTCAACTAAATCACCACATCTTATTATGTTTATCTTTTCCCCCGTTCTCTAATTTCCTTAATTATTGCTTGTTCTGTTTAGTTCAGCTAAAATTATTTCAACATTAGATTTCTTATTTATTGTATCATTCTTGTTTTAATTGATGTTCCAGAAATATTTACATGGCCATGAATCAACATTACTAAAGCACACCCTTACCAAACTTGTTTCTTTTAATTCTAGCAATATATATATTTCTTATCAGATATTTTATATAGACCACAAACGTACATAATTTAGTTAACTTATATGAAATCCCGCCTATAGGATGACGACCAAAACCGTTAAATGTCATACTACGTAGTTTGGTTCGACTGTGTTATTATAATGGTATAGTGCTATCGTTAAATCTATACGGTAGAGGTCATTAACCTTCTGTGAAAAAGTTTGTAAATTTTATACAAACCGCGATTGACACGCAACACTTTATAAAGTCAATCGTTTTTTGTATGGAAATGGCAATAAGAAAGAGGTTTATTATTAGAATTAGAATTTTTTATTTAGATATTTTAGAATTATAATTAGAAAGAGGATCACCTAGATTGACTGAAAGCACTATACCACTAGAATAACATGGTCTAACCAAACTAGGTAGTTTCGACATTTACCCTTTTATTCATAAAAATATTTAAGCAGTGTTAAACTAATCAAACTGGCTGTCGGTTTCAGAAAAGGACTGTGAATCTTGATAAGTTAAACACTTTTTAAGTATTTTAATGAATTTTGAAGTTGGTTTAGAGTATATTTAAAGAAAACTTCGTATATTTTAATTGCAATTAGAATGGCTAAGTTGTACATTGGCTCGATAGCACACACATTTTATTAGCACACAACGCAAATCCTAATTTATTGCAATTACGCGCACATCGCTTACAAAATAGCAGGATTAGGGAGTATTAGTTCTGTATAAATAACAGACAGGATACTAAACAACGCTTAATACATTTTTATGTACTGTTAATGTTGTCATCATCATCAGGACACCAGGCACATCAGGTTATAAATTATAAACCTTATGTATTACGTCACTAAACATACAGACATACACACACACACATACACACTTTGCTGAGTGTCTGCATTTGTCCACCATCAAACGACAACACTAGGATTCACATAATACCAGGCGCTGTAGGGTGGTCCACGCTATAAAGTACGCCTGAGTGTATCCTTTTCGGCGGTCATACATTACACTACACAACATTCGAGGCTAAGCTCTTCTGTTGTTTATTGATTGTCTTTTGTATTTTAATGGTGACTACCTTTGTTATCTTCTTTGTCTTCGTAGTGTTATGTCTTGTTTGTGAAATAAAATCTCTATTGATTTATTTATTTTGTATTATTTATTTATTTATTTATTGAATAATATTGTTGTAAGCCGTTATTTGAATTATGATGATTTTTATAGACCAAAAAATAGCCTGTCCCTCTTTCATATCCTACGAATATAAAGCGATTTATAGACGAGCCAAAATCCATCAAGCCGTTTAGGCAGCAGAGCGTACCAAACATTATACACACAATACATAATCCCGGAAAAACTAAGTGTCTAAAAATCCGACTGCAGGAACCATTGCAATTTAAACAATGCAATTTTCGGATTGGGCCCAAAAATTCCGCTTTTTCATTTTTAATATTTTGATATATATACATACATAATCTAGAATCCCGCTTTGTATGGGGAGGGAAAAACTGGTATTTCCTACTCCTATTTTCTTCTGATTAATTTCGTTACGTCTCCCAAGACAGCTTTAGCATTTCCTCGGGCTCCCTGAGATCATATCAAAGGGTTTTCGTGGTTGGATACCGCTGCTGATCCTGGCGACACAGGAGATGCAGTGGTGGGCCAAAGCTCGTTTAAAAAAATACATAATCTAGAAAAACAAAACCCTCTTAGCACAGTAGGGTAAAAAATAATAATGCCGTACGCCCTGTTATTATTACGGAGGTCAGGATGTATGTGCATTAGCTGTATCTCCTTTGTTACGTGGTCCTTCTGTCTGTGATACTCTACAAGATAGAGTTAGCTTTAACAACGCCTCCGAGGTCCAGTAGTGTTGAGCGTGGCGCGTTTGAAAAGTGTTATTTTTTAATTTGTATAAAAGACAAAGCAGGCTGATCGACTGATTGTCTAACGAGTAAAATAATTCATGCATGGGCATTTTATGTCAGTCGTCCGTCCCACTGGGTTATGAGAGTTAAGAATCTTTAGTACTGCGCACACACTTGGGCACTATAAATTACTCGTGTATTACAGGCCTGGTTTCAGTCAAACCGGCCACCGCCACGAAAACCGGTGTGGGGAGTTATTATTTTGAAAGCTACGCGCCATCACATTAAGGATGTTGTCCTGTATTTTGATATCAATGACCAATTTCAACTATAACTTTCAGTGATTTATGAACCACCAAAACAACTTTTCTTTGAAGCGTCCCATCTCTCATATTCAACAATCCGGGTTTCCTGTCAATTGCCTGTACCAAAAGAGGTGAAACTAGAGACGTAGATAACTTTCCTCTTTCAGTGACAGTGAGAGAGATTTACGATGACAGACAATGCCCCACAATATTTAGACAGGGCTGTATATGGAATTAATAGATTACTTGTGGGACACCTCTGAAATGTTGTCTTGGCTGCGCTCCAAGCAACAGAAACAATCGAGAATATAGCAAATACCATGAAATCGATTCTATTTAAATGCAGGATCGATACGACTTAAATATTGTTATTTGATTACCGTAATGTTATCATAGTCCGTAAAATTGAATTTCCTGTTTATTCTAAATAATGTAACAAAAGTAAGGGTGAGTTGCGCCAACTTACTTTAACTATAACAAAATGTTAAGCCAACTGTCCGATTGGTTAATTATCTGCTAAACGTCAGATAATTAATCAATCAAAAACTTCAAAAGAAAAAAGGAATATGCCATATTTAACACTAACAGCACCCGAGATGCTTAAAACTACGCCATATTTAACTATAACCGTAACCAGACAATTTCGGACGGTTATCGTTAATGTTAACTTGAAATATGTCAAATAATAGCGGCAAAAGAGGCTGAAATGTCTCTACATTTGACATTAACTGGTTTATTATAATTTTGTCAGCATCAACTGTTTTTAACTATAAAATCAAGCAATTACTGTCTATAAAGTTATGTTGTCATCGTTTTACTGTCGGGTTATTGTCAAAGTTAACCATAACTGTAACTATAGCTGCGTCGCTGGTGCAACTCACTCTTAGTAATAATAATTTAGGGATTGTATATTCTGGCTTCTTATAGCGGGTCATACGAAGTTCAATAGATGATGTAGTTTTAAACTAGGTAACATGTACAATGCAATAAATATTTATGTGATACTTAGGGCCTGTTTCTCCGCTTACTGTTAAAGTTTCTGTTAGGCTATCCACAACTTTTTTGACAGATTCTCAATACAAATTCTGTCAAAGAAAGTTGTATCTGTCAAAAAATAGACTATCTGTAAGGCCCTTAGTGTTACAAATGTGGTAATGTGTATTCTAATATGTAATATGGAGTGAAAGGTCGTAGCGTCGACGTAATAACGTCGATTTAAAAGGCCAGCAACGCACCTTCAACTCTTCTGATGCTTCTAGTATTCATTCGGCTGCAGTTTCTTTCCATCAGGTGGCACTTTTGCTCGTTTGCCCTTATGTGCTGCGTTATTTTATAAAAAAAATAACGCAGCACATAGTTACCAAATGACTAATAGCTCCTGTACTCGTCTTGTTACATGACAGATCTGACAGCCGCTGGCTAACTCCCGAGCTGACAACATTACACCTTATAACGTCATACTAACATAGTCTTATAACGTCATACTAACATAGTCTTATAACATCATACTAACATAGTCTTATAACGTCATACTAACATAGTCTTATAACGTCATAGTCTTATAACGTCATACTAACATAGTCTTATAACGTCATACTAACAAAGTCTTATAACGTCATACTAACAAAGTCTTATAACGTCATACTAACATAGTCTTATAACTTCATACTAACATAGTCTTGTATAACGCAGCAGCAATGAAAGATTAAACTTAACCACGGTAGTGCCAATGTTATGTTAAAAACGTTAAGTTCATAGCTTTTAACAATCAACAAACTTTATTACATAAGAATAGAATAAGCCTTTATTGCCAGTTCTACTATTTTTTTAGAACATTTTATAGTCACATTATTATAATTTTACATTTAATTGCCAATTAAACAATAATAGTAATTAATATTTAAAAAAAATATTTGGATATATTCGTGCATTTTTATTTATGATTATTATTATATTTCATTTACTTTCATTAATTATTACTATTAATGAATGAACAACAAATTTTATCACATTTAAATAAATTATTAATGGAATCTTCATGTCCAGATAATCCATGTCCTCATTTTTACCCGAACTGATCTTAGGTTTAGACACTACAAAGAAAAATTCTTGTAAGCTTTTTTTAGCGACATAATGTTTTTAAGACACTAACAGTAGCCTATGTTCCTATCCAATATTTCGATAGAGTTGGTTGGTTCAATGTTCCTGGGTCGTGGATGTGTATTAAATAATATGTGTATCACATAATAAAAAAATCTTAAATAGGTGTATAGTATAAAGGTATTAAATTTTTCTCCGTTGTCTGGTACATGTAACACAAATCCCGCGGGTACTTCGTGAAGCGTCTATAGATATTATTATAAAACAAAGTCTGCATGCGCTGTTGTGTTGTGTGTGTATGCTTATGTGTATGTGTGTGGGTTTGGTGTCGAGCTGTATGACATTAGTATTGATTATAACTTACAAGCATACAGAAATCTATTCAAAACAATATTTTCTAGCCATTTTACAAACTAAGAACTCGTATGTCATCACAGCTTTGTGCGAACTTTCATCGAGGCGACATAATCACGTCCAGTAATCATGTAGTAGGTGCACTTTAAACAAACTGCCGAGCCTCTTCAGTCGGCGCAATAATTAACTACTGGTTATCAACACGTTCATACTGTGGTCAGGGTTGACACTTTGTAGAATTTTTTTTTGTAAAAATGATGCTATTTGAGCAGAATTATCTATTGGATGCTATTTTGCTAATTTGAGTATAAATATTGGATTGTATATTTTATCTGAATCCATCTAAATAATCTTTATTTTCGCCAACATTGACATTTTTATGGAACGTTTAAAAGTTCACTTGATAAGGGATTTTTTTTTATTTAACTATGGACGCTTCACACCACGTCAGCCTGTTCTTGCGGTAAGTACCTGTAGCACTTGTTAACACAAGTCCGGGTACCAGACAACGTTAATATATTTAATACTTTTATACTATACACATATTCAAGATTTTTTATATGATACATATATTTTACACACCCAAGACCCAGGAACATTGAAAAGCTTTTTGTTCCTTCGGCGGGAAGAGAACCGGCGACCCCCGGCATAAGCTACCAAGGTTAATAACCTTGGAGCCACGGAAGTCGTCAATTAATATAACATACTAGCTTCCCCGGCAAACGTTGTTTTGCCATATAAATAATTTCCCCTAACATTTAGGGGGATGAAAAATAGATGTTCGCCGATTCTCAGACCTACTAGAATATGCATGTAAAATTTGGTTAAAATCGGTAAACCCGTTTCGGAGGAGTACGAAGACAAACATTGTGACACGAGAATTTTATATATTAGATATAAATGCAGTATGCATTCCACATAGCGCCAAGCTCCCTGAATCTTTGAGTACGTATTTTTCAGTGAGCCGACAGACGCCTGGTTAACTAGCTCTATAATTAACTCCCATACATCACCCGCCCATCTCGCGACGGTGTTTCAAGTCGCCGCTAACGCGTGTCACATTAATACCAACTAAATAGGCTAAATCTCCTGATGGATCTATTGGAAGTTCCTTATACATGTCTGCCAAGTGGCTAATCGCTTCGAAATAATGAAGGAAGTCGCCAAATGTGATTAGAGATTTGCTAAAGATCTGGTTAACCGAAATTACGTTGTTCAAGATGAATTTAAAGATGTAGTTTAGACCAAGCACTAATAGTAGTCTACTTGAAGATATAAATTGTGCGAATGCCCTGATAAACTGAAAAAAGATATGACTAACACAACAGTAGATGTTATTACTGGATTTTGATAAAAGAGTTTGTCTAGAGAATTTAAAATCAACAACCATTATAAAGCGGAACTTCGCACAAATGATAATGTCTTTAACAATTTAAACGTCTAACTAAAATGTAAGCGATAGTGTTACCCCTATACTAAGACATATTAAAGGACAAGCGAGCAGACGGGTTACCTCATGGAAAGCAACTGCCGTGAAAGCGAATAGGGATAGGGGGATTAGGGAAGTTGGGACACCGGCAACTCACTGAACGAAACACAACACAACGTCCTTTCGAGCCAGTTTTCTAAGAGGCCGTGGTGTCACTCCGATCGAGCAAGCCCATTCGTGCCGAAGTATTTCTCCCCCACGGCGATGAGCATCCGTATTATATACTTGAGATTAGAAAATGTCTCATTAGTACACGCCTCCACCGGGGTTCGAACCTGCACCCTCTCGAGTGCGAACCAAAGTTTTGCACATCATTTACTTATAACTAAATTTTAAACTATAAACATATTCGGCACGAATGGGCCGGCTTGACTCTCCCACGGTAATGATTTGTAAAATTATTCATCGTTTTATTAGGTGTGACATTTGGTACAATTTGGTACAACGGTATTTGCTACTTGTAACGCTCGTAGCCGGTAAAATTAAACCATCTATTGTACTTAACGTCGACTTACGCATTATTTACGACTTAATAACCTATAATAGGTTTAAACTTATGTTAAATAGACCTATTTAATAAAAAATCCCTTCGTGTTCTCGTTTCGGTTGTGGTGACTGTTGATATTAATCTTACCAGCGATGTTTGTTATTCGTTTAAGACTTGCTTGTGCTGAATACTTGGTTCTGTAATATTTTACTTAATTCTTGTACTCAATCTGATGTGGAAATTCGATTAATTTCTTAAAAGTCTTAAATTTGAAGGTCTTAAAATTATAGCCCAGATTTTAACATCATTTCTATTTTTTGATACTTGTATATCCTTATTTACCATGTTATGTACTAGCTGTTGCCGGCGAATGCGTCCGCGTAAAACTATATAAGTATCCCATTTTTATATTTTGATTACTGCTCGGCTCCTATTGGTCGTAGCATGATGTTAAATAGCCTATTGCCTTCCCCGATAAATGGACTAACCAACACAAAAATTATTTTTCGATTCCGGCCAGTAGTTTCTGTGATTAGCGCGTTCAAACAAACACTTCCGCTTTATATTATTAGTATAGATCTGGCAATAAACATGATTATTACCTTGTTCGTTCTCCTAAGCTGCAGCAAGCTGATCAAATTTTAGAATAGTACCTCGATGTAAATTCAAATGTATTTATTACTGAGATTTAAAAACATTTCTAGCTTTATGAATCTTTCTTAATTTGCGACTTTCGTAATCATCATCAAAGGTATGAGGAAATTACGAATGAAATATTCTTTATTGCGCACAGAATACAATGATACAAAAGTTATACAAAAACATAATAATAATACATTGATGTCACAAGGGCGGCCTTATTACTAGGTAGCAATCTCTTCCAGGCAACCACAGGCAAACGTGAGATCATAGAAGAGATCAGCGTGCATGTGCAAACAAAAGAATACAATAATATAATGATTGTACAAACTTATTTCTACAAATAGAAAGCAGTGATTTAGCATGATACACTGATAAAATTTATACATAATTTATAAATTGACCAAAGGGTGAAATCCGATGTTCACCTCAGCAATGTAAAAGACGCTATGGCGACAACTCCTGCACACCCAATCGGGCCTGCCTGAAGAAAGAGTAAGGTAATGAAAACTCAATGAGTGTGAGCGGGATAGCAAAACGCCAGTGCGGTAAGTTGCTTTTGTGACCAATTACAGGCAATGTTCGAAGATAGCTTCTCTCCAATAAAACATGTGTATTACAAAAACATATAATAACTCAACATTATATTTATATAAAACATTATACACAAATACTAAATGTAATTAAAACTTATCATTTGTCGGTACATCCTTTTGCTATTTTTCGGCATCCTCAAGTCCTTATGTTTATTCAAAGGACATACCTTGTTTATTAAAAGCAAAACTTTTCAATTTCTACCCACGTTTTAATCTAATCGTCTTCTCTTCCTACCGCATCTGTATTCAAGTGAGAGCCTACCTTATCATTCCGATAAGTAATTTGTGCTGGGACTCAGATAAGCGCTAAGTCCCTATCAGCTAGACCTAAGCCTTCTAGTATCTGCCAGCCCTGTTATAATCAGGTCTCTTATACCATAGAGATAATGTGTTTAGGGACGTCTCATATTTGTAATGTGAAGTAAAACGTCATCGTTACATGCCGAGGAGTTTTTTTTCGATCACCAAAATATTCATTGAGAGTTTTGCTAACCACTATAGGTCCTGTAGTCGAAATTCGACCTAAAATATTTCAATCCTTTGTGTATAAAAAACTATAATCTATTTTTAATTTAATCATAGACTTAAATTTGACATACAGGTTTCGTAAAATAAAAAAAAAATCAGACTTCAACCATGTACAAAAGAGTATTTCGTGTATGATTATCGTGTCATGTTAAAATATTGTAGTGTGTATAGGGTTTTATTTATTAAAAATATGTAAGATTAAAGCATATTTTAAAATAATATTGATATGCCACTATAACACCGTATCAATTATAACTTGGAGAAATTTCATGCTTTAACATCTACGCGTCTTCCCTAAAAAGGGTACAAAGTTTTCCGCTCGCGTATTAATAAATAGATATGAATTTTGAATATTTAGATGTAAATTGATTTTTATTACTTCTTATATTATTGAAGGCTTGACACAATGAAAACTATTCAAAGCTATTTCAAAAAATGTTTTTTGTTGAAAAAAATGTTATATTACATTAGTTAAAAAATAATTTAAATTTAACATGTAGAGCGAGATCTATCTGGAACGTATAATCCATAGGATGCTATTTTCAAGCAATATTTGCCGATACAGGAAATAAATTTTGGTCACAATTTCAGGGAATTCAGTGCGCTGTCTCGGCCGTGGTATGTCTATGTTAATGAATATTCCATGTCGTTAAAACCGCGTCAATCATCGTGTCCTGTTGGTTTATCACCCGATGATGATACAGCGTCGACCGGTTTTGATGGTAATCTGCTAACCATCTTATTACCTTTACGCCCTAGGCAGATAAGTTACAAATACTAAGCAAAAACTCAAGAATGTCAAGCGTCAAACTTTTCTTCTTTTTTTTAAAATATTTAGGGGGCAAGCGAGCAGACGGGCTACCTGATGGAAAGCAACTGCCGTCGCCCATGAACACTCGCGACATCTGAAGAGTCGCAAGTGCGTTGCCGGCCTTTATGAGGGAATAGGGAAAGGGGATTAGAGAAGTTGGGCCACCGGTAAACTCACTCACCGAACGAAACACAGCACAACGCCGTTTCACGCTAGTTTTCAGTGAGGCTGTGGTATCCCTCCGGTCGAGGGACCCCACAGTCCCTATTACGTACTTGAGATCGGAAAATGTCTCATCGGTACACGCCTCCACCGGGGCTCGAACCTGCACCCTCTCGAGTGCGAACCACGGACACTCTTAAATTTATACTTTATTATCATATTATAAAGCATATACGAAAATAATATAAAATAATATTTGTAGATATCTGCCTGATACCAACAACACGTATATCTTCAGTATCACGAAGTCTCACTAGAGCGTGTTCAAATTACGTATCTCGACCTTCATGTCTCAGTAATAACATGTAATACTACCCGGCAACGCACTTGTAACTCCTCTAGGTCTAAATCGCCGCTAGTTACTATTTTTTTATTTACATGAAATGTCAAAAATTTGCATGAGGTGTCTAGTAATTTTGCCGTGGGAGAGCCAAGCTTCGGCACGCATGGGCCGGCTCGACCGGAGTGATACCACGGTCTTACAGAAAACTGGCGTGAAACGGCGTTGTGCTGTGTTTCGTTCAGCGAGTAAGTTTAACGATGGCCCAACTTCCCTAATCCCTCTATCCCTATTTCCATTCCTTATTCCCTCATAAACGCCGGATTGCGACTCTTCGGATGTCTCTTGTGTCCATGGGCGACGGCAGTAGCTTTCTATCAGGTAACCCGCCTGCTTGCTTGCTCCCTATATATTATAAAAAATCAGAATATAACTTTGCGATTAAAAATAACGAAACATTTCGACAAAGCTTGAGGTGTTATTTTTTGTACAAAGGTTGTTTTAAGACATTTTCCAAGGTTGAGGAAGTATCACCTTGGATAATTATTAATATTGAATAATAATTAACTATTAATAATAATTGTGAATAACTAATGAGCTACGTACAAACTTAACAATAGGTTTTCCTGTTTAAATATTGTATTGTATTAAAAGAATGGTTTATTATATACATTTATTAAAATTTACGCTTTTACATCTACGCGTCTTTAGTCAAAACGGGTACAAAGTTTTCCGCTCGCGTATATACGAGTAGATATAATATAAAACCGAAGAATTTGTTTGTGAACGTGATTAACTCAGGAACTACTGGCCGGAATTAAAAATTCTTTTTGTGTCGGTTAGTTCATTTATCGAGGAAGGCTATAGGCTATATAACATTACGCTACGACCAATAGGAGCCGAGCAGTAATCAAAAATGTTGTGAAAACGTGTTAATGTCACTTGTATGACGTCCCACGAAATCGATGTGTATGTCAATTCGACACTAGTTAAAAAACGATGTGAACTTACCTTTACATTATTAAAAATATATTATTAAAACCGGCCAAGTTCGAAGTGGATTCGCGCACGAAAATTTCGTACGACTAGAGCAAAAAATTGAGAAAAAAATGTGTTTCTGAAAGTTATAGAGCGTCCGTGGCCTAATAGGTAAGACCTTTGGTTCGCACTCGAGAGGGTGCAGGTTCGAGCCCCGGTGGAGGCGTGTATCAATGAGACATTTTTCGATCTCAAGTACATAATACGGATGCTCATTGCCGTGGGAGAGCCATGCTACTGCACGAATGGGCCGGTTCTACCGGAGTGATACCACGGCCTCACAGAAAACTGTCGTGAAACGGCGTTGTGCTGTGTTTCGTTCAGTGAATCTGTTTACTGGTGGCCCGACTTCCCTAATTCCTTGTCACTATTCCCTCATAGAGGCCGGCAACGCACTTGCGACTCTTCGGATGTCGCGAGTGTCCATGGGCGGCGCCAGTTGCTTTCCATCACGTAACTCGTCTGCTCGCTTGCCCCCTAAATATCACAAAAAAAAGCTTTAACAGGTCACGTCGTATTAAGCGATAGTGCGATTTAGACGTACTACGCTGCACTGCGCCATCTAGTTTCAAAAGGAGGTACCTGAAAAAATAACATGTTTGTTGTATGAGAGATGCTCTTAAACATTAATTTTATTCTATTTATATTATTTGTTGTAATATGGGTAACAGAAATAAATATTCTGTGAAAATATCAACTCTCTAGCTATCACCGTTCTTGGGATACAGACAGACGGACAGACATCGAAGACTTCGTAATATGATTATAAACTTACGCTAAAAAAGAGCTAAAAATCGCTTGGAGCTAAAAAAGTCAAAATCACTTAATAAGATTCAAAGCTACGGACAGACATAAACTTATTTTTCACCTTACGTAGCGGGGCGCCTTGTCCCGTATGCGCGTCATGACTCAGTTATTACACCGAGCCGGTTTTCCGCTCTTTGTGACGTCAAGACGCAGTATAAGCACATTACAAAATTTTCCACATTCCCCATCATTGACAAAGTATCATAATAACGAGAACTTGTTATCTTCCAAAGAAATAGTCTTAATATTATGTAAGTCTGCGTATTTCTAAAATAATAAAAAAAAAACAAGCTAACAAATTTATTTAATTTTGCATAAAAATTACAACAAAACTTAAATATTAACAATAATCAACCTAATATTATAAATGCGGACGTGTTTCTGCCTGTCTGTTACCCCTTCACTTTACTTGGAGTCCCAGGGGAGGACAAATGATACGTGTCATCCCGGAAAACCGTTTTGGGAAAAGCGAGTTTTGGTGCAACGGAGTTGGGGGCTCTATCAAGTTATTAATAAATAAGACATGTACACAAAAACGCTACATTCTGATACCGAAATCTTATTATCTATCACAATATGCTAACAGTTAAATTATTTGGTGCAACACATACGTAATGCTGGGCTCGTAGGGCGAAAAAACATTTACAGAAACTTTAACCCCCTTTTTACCCTCTTAGGGGTAGAATTTGAAAAAATGCTTAAACAAGTAATTATTTATTTTAAATCAGTAGCTTACAAATAAGATATCATGTCTTTAACTAAACAAATGACGAACTTTCATACAAACTTTCAAACCTTATTACACCCCCTTAGGGGTAGAATTTTTAAAATTCCTTTCTTACCCAATAAAACAATCCCACTCACCAAATTTCATAGCGAGCTTTAACAGTCAGTCAGTCAGGACTTATATTATAAAAAGAAAATCTTTGTATTTTTGTATGTTTGTATTGAATAGGCTCAAAAACTACGGGACCGATTTCAAAATTTCTGTTACAATTATTTAGAGGGATTCTTCCGAATCCATATAGGCTATATTCTATCCCGGAAAATAGATAGGATTTTTCGTGATAGTGAAAATTGTGGAGTAAGTCGTCGAAAAAACTGCCGTACGTTAACGATTCTCGGGAACGCTGTCTAAATGGTTAGAGATGTAATATTAGCCTATGTTTATTGATCATATTTTTGTGAAATACTGATTCTTATCCAAATAAATTTATTGAGAAAAATTGTTTTAATAGCTATAAATGACTTTTTATTTTATTCTAATCGGACAATCCATTCAAAAGATATTTTGTACGAAATAAATTGTACAAAACAAAGAAATGTAACACGAATAAAAAACATACATACAAAACTTTATTTATTCAGACCAGAACAGTTTCTTTGTTTGTCTTTGTTTGAACGCGCTAATCGGAATTGAATAATTCTTGAGAAAATTCTAAGAGGAAGGTTTATAGGCTATTTAAGATCAATCAAGAAATGTTTGTTGTAAAAATAGGATAATTTATATTGTCATGCGGACGCCGCCGCGAGCACCAGCTGGTTTTATGTAAAAAGCGAAATCAACGACTTATAAAAGAACTAGTCTACATCATATTGCAATATTTGACATTGATAATTGCGAGAAAAGTTGTGTAATATGAGCAAGTCATGGTGTGCACACTACATTGCGTAATTACAACGATAATATTTCGAGAGAACGCGCGATGCACTGCTTGTGTGTCAAAACCGAGTGTTTTTAATAAATTTTCAAGATAAATGTATTAACCGACACAAAAATAATTTCTCAATTCGGTCCAGTGACTGACATTAGCGCGTTCAAACAAACTCTTCAGCTTTAATAATAATATAATAAGAATATCTATGGACGCTTCACACCACGTCAGTCTGGCTCCGTCTTAAGTACCCGAGGGACTTGTGTTACGGGTACCAGACAACGGAAATATATTTAATACTTTTATACTATACACATATTT
>JAOTAV010018164.1:0-24042 GCA_026546445.1 Cyclargus thomasi
CACCCAGTCCACCGCCAGCTGAAGATGATCGATCTCTTGTAATATTTTATATTAAAAGTAAATTAAATATATAAATATATAAATACAGCAGCTATGCCATGCGAAATTATTCACGGCTTGTAGTAGAAATCAAATTGCGATATTTCTCGCAGAAATAGAAGTATGTGTTAATCCAAAGTATAAAGCAAATTTTATAAAAATCCACATTACAGTATTACGCGTTCGCCCAAAATTTTCGGTAGCTTTCCTCTCTCTGTCAAATTTCTATACAAACCGCGATTGTCAACAACAAAGTGACAACACAGCACTTTGTTAACAATCGCGTTTTGTATGGAAATGACAAAAACAAAAGGTAACAAACATCTATCCATCCATCTTACAAACTTTCGGAATATGGAATGTGTTGCGTGAACATAATATACCCTTGCCGAATGCATAGGCTAGTTGCCCTTGTAAATGAAAAAATAGTATATTATTACGAGTATAATACTTTGATTAATTAAATAACTAAATATATTGATTTTTGTTCGTCGATATAATTACGTTATCAATTTATAATTAAAATTTTAAAATAGCCTATTTTTTATGATGAGAGTCACTAAATTAAAAACAAACAACGACGACAGTGAAATAAAATGTTATATACATATTTATTCTTTATAATTAAATTAAGAAAACGATTTTTAAAATTAAAGGTTGACTTTTAAAACCTCTTTTGAATTTAATGAATGTAATGAAAAGAAAAGTAAAAAAAGTTGTTGTTTCTCTTGCGATTAGTGACATACAAGAAGTTTATGTACATACTGGAGGCTGCATGCAGAACAAAAAAAGTGAAGACCATTCATTTGAACTCTGTTGACCTTTCTGTTGTGTTCTATTCTTGTCTTATGATAATTCTTACTCGCTCACTTATCAAACACAGAGTTGCCAAAGCGTTATTAGATTTTTTCTATTAACAATATGAATTTCAGTTTAAGCCTAAAATATGTCTCATAAACACGATTAAAAAATACCTCACAAATAATTAAATAATAATTTAATGGCAGGTTTCGGTTGCATAACATGAAAAGCAAAATTGAAAATTAACACACTTTTTTTATTATTTAAATTTCGCAATAGCAACACAAGCAAATGTCAAAACGTAATCTTTTTAAAATTCTATATTTCGTTGTTTTGCACGTGAACATTGCATTTTTATACACAAATGCAATGAGTTCGAGCTTGCAAAAGTGTATGGTATTCAAATTGTGGTGTGAAATTTCACGGGTAAGTTAAATAAATCAAAATTTTGTTTTACATTTGGCTAGGGTGACCATCATATACTTTGGAATATACTGTCCTCGTATATAATTTATTACCTAAAGAAATTGTTATTGACAAAAGTTGTATGTATTAGGCTAGGATAACTATTAGGTATTTTTGATTGGATTATCTTTGTATTTCAATGTTCTGTTAATACCTTATAAACTGTTTCTTAGAATTATACATTTGTGGTACCTATTTTTCGTTACAGTTTCCCTAGTGACCCTGACCTGGGACAAGCTTGATTATCAGAATTAGTAGCCTACACTTTCGATCTAAAGACTATGATGTCAACGGACGTGGGCGCTTATTAAAATGTGCTATACCATTTACCAATGAGAAGAAGAAGAAATGCGAAAATTTAATATCCTTGGTGACATACATCCCCTCGCCATAATGGGGTGTATGGCACTAATTTTCAGGAAAAGCGTTTACGCAGGCATTCAAACTTACATAAATTTTAAAGTTGTTTTATGACTGTATAGGGAGGTTGAGACAGTAAAATAAACACATTAAGATATGTTAGAAATAAATTGAATTACTTTTGCAAAAAGTGACCAGTACCTTATTATCTCAGTTTTTATTATACCTTAGTTGGTTTCCCGATGTTGGTGACGACGGTAGTGGCGAGCACGACGTTGGTGTCCGCCTTCCGTATCACCTCCACTATTTTCTCGCCGTCGTACGAAGCAATATAGAGCTTTTCTTTTCTAGAATAACAAACACATTTATATAACTTTCATATAATTCACGTATACAATTATATCACGTATACGTTTTGATACAATTCAAACATTTCACGGAATGCATTAATTATGCACATTAAAGCTTTACTTGGAAAAAAACCAAAGGAAGAAATTTTTTTTCTCTATCTATCGAAGCTTTTATAAGGAAGGTAAATAAAATGTTAGTTTTTCTGAAAGTGAACTAAAAATTTGGAGAAAAAGAGAAATTTTCATTCTTTTAGTCCTTCCTGTAACTGAGTGCTGTCTTAGCGCCGATGTCAGGGATTGCTGTATTGTGTGTTGGCAAAAAATTCGATACTCTAAGGCTTCGCTTATTATTAAGCCCGGATATTATAAGAATTTTTGATCGGAAAAAGTCGGTCTAGAACAAATCACATAGGCAAAGTGCTTTCTGGCGGGCATCCAGATATTTCTGATCCGAAATTATTATATGCGGCCGGTCATAAGCCATTCGATACATTTTATCTTCCCATTTAAACTTACAGCACATTATAGGCGACGTCGGTGATGGTATGGTTGTGTGGGTCGTCGTACGCGAGCTCGTGATGGTGGGAGTGGGACAGCACACGCACGCTGGCGCCCGCGCCGTACAGCAGCGTCACCCCACCAGCAGCCTTGCACGAGCGATGGTCGGGCCTGACGGTGTAAGCAAATACATTTTCAAATTGATATACAAGCAAATATTAATATAATATCTTGTATAACCTCATAATATAATATGTAAAATAAATACTCGAGGTTGCTCACATTAGCGTGTATTAGTAGCCAGGCTTGTTATCTACACATCGCGCGCTTGACGCACAAACCTTAGTATCAGTATAGTCTGTCTCTTACCTGAGTATGTACCCGGCATGGCAGGAGCACGTGAAGTTGCCAGGCATGTTGTGACAGACCTGCGCGCACACACGCTCGCCACACTCGTCGATGTCCTCGCAGCGGTTGCCGCGGAGTACGTACCCCAGCGGGCACGTGCAGCGTCCGCCGCGCGGGCTAGGTGCGCACCCGTGCGTGCAGTTCAGCGTGCACGACGACGCTGAAGATAAAATATTAGGTTAAAAATATATGGTCTATTACGTTATTTAATATCTATCGATTTCTTAAATGAAGAAACGTAAAATAGATATCCTTAGCCTAAGAAGGAAGTGTTTTTGAAGAAAGCGGAAGGAAGGAGTCCCATATCTATAAAGACAGAGACACGACATAGTGTTGTCCGTCACTGGCGTCACCTCGTAACCCGTATATACCCGCAACATAAACTCACAGCACAAGCCTCCCTCGTCAGTGCCGTCCCTGCAGTCGGGGGTGCCGTCGCACACCTGCCCCCAGTCCACGCACTGGCTGTTGTCGCAGCGATACCCGCGCGCGCACGCCGCCTCCTCTAGAGCCAGCAGTTTCTGTAGCAGCACTCCCGTCTTGTTTACTGTAAACAAATAGGTGCTACTTGTTAACGCAATTAATTTGACATACTGTATGCAATTGTCATCAGTAAATTGTATAGGATTGATATATTTTGACTCAATATACCCAAGTGTCCACGGCTATGCTAAATATTAGCTTTTCGGCAAAGACCTTTTAATTATTATGTCTTACAGACCAGTGTTTCCATTCGATAAAAAAAATGAGTTAATGCTCGCCAGTCGCTCGTAAGTCTGCCATGGTGATGCCAATGTCCTTTAAATTATTCCTTTCAGATAGTCTAAGCGTAAGCCCGGCCACACATAACGCAAATATCTTAACAGAAATTTCTCTACAATACAAAACCTAATACGAACAGAGTGCGTTTCGGCAGAACGTTAAAGTTTTTCCAATAAGAAACTCGGCAATGTGCGGTTGGACTAAATCTCGCACCCCGCCCCCTCCTCCCCGCTCACCTCTGGCGCAGGCGTCGGGCGTCTCGTCAGATCCGTCGGCGCAGTCCCGCCAGCCGTTACAGACTCGCTGGAGGCCGACGCAGCGCACCTCCTGCGCGCACCCGAACCCGCCAGCAGCCGCGCACCGCAGCTCGCACCCCGCCTCGTCGCTGCCGCCGGGACATTCCACGCGACCGTTACACCTGACACGGAATACGGACAGGTTTCGATTATGTAGATTTGGTAACGCAGCTAAAACTTCAAGCCCCCTTTTCCCCTTGTAACTAATGGTCACATTTTACAAGACCCTAAGCCCACAATACCCACAATTAACTAAGATATTTTTAGACTACGATACTATACTTGGTAATTCAGTTTGGTTAAATCTTTGTCTCTGCATTAAAACGAGACACTCGACATGTATAATTGCGAACTTCAGTCTTAATTCGTTACCATCACCAACATCACAAACACACAGAACCAAAACCATCACCTAATAATATTGCCATGACTGTTTTTTTATCGGATTCAATTCAAAATTCTAAACTAATAATAAACTGAATTTTATAATTAAATAAGAACAATGAGACTAACATGGACAACACAACTGCTACAAATACAGGACTTTAGTTACTTTCGATAGTGAAAACATTTCAATCTTTATATAACAAAAACTCAATATAATCCTTAAAGTCCTGCGAACCCTCCGATAAGTTAATGAAATAAAAATGTTGATATAATCTAACCGCGCCGTGTACGGCAAGCAAATGCTCCTGTTGTGCTCGCACATAAACTCCCACGACTGACACGCCACCTCCACTTTCTGTGAATCGCGTTACATCGTCAAACTCAACCACATTCCAACTTCGACAAATTTTATAAAAATTAGCTGAGTAGTCTAGGTGGAAAGAGATAGAAGATTGACAGACAAACATATTAAAAAAATTGTATGGATAAAGTTGAACATTAAAATATTTAGGCAACTCTAGTATTAGAAGTCATTATTATTTATTAGTCAGCTCAGATTACGCACTAATAAGCAGCTAGTAAGTCCTTTCAGTGCTATAAAAATTGAACACATAGAATTCTTACAATTACTTCTTGTTCATATCACCGTCATGGTAGACCCGTGACGGGTGACAACTGACAAATTATTTACGACGCATTCCTTTCTGCAAATGAAGTATCAGCCGTCCGTTCCATCATGGGCTAATAGGTAAAACGCGCGAACGGTATATACCGGTTTAACTATGACGTCTGTGTCGTCGCAGCCGTCCTCGTCGGAACCGTCGGCGCAGTCGAGCTCGCCGTCGCAGCGCCGCGCCAGCGACACGCACGCACCGTCGCCGCACGACACCTCCTCCGCGCCGCACGTCATGTTCACTAGGTATACACCAAAATATAAACAATACTAACGCCCACTTTCTAAGAACCACAATTTGACAAGAAACCCCTGTAAAAAAATCTTAGAATCAGTGCCTAGTTTCAATAACATAACCAACAAACTAAGGAATACAAAAATTCTGGTCAGAAAACGCCTATGTATTTGTATATAAATATTGTATTGATAATCACATTTTTTTAACTATAAGCCCCGATACTACTAGACTGACATTGTTAAAAATTTTTCTGGAGAAGTTATTACTTTACCAGACGCTTAAAATATTCAGAGACGAAGCACCGTTAGTTTTATAATTTAATACAATTTGCGCAGTATTTCCATAAATACTTTTACTGGTCAAACTTAGAAAACATACCACATCCAACTTCATCCGAGCCGTCAATACAATCGTCGGCTCCATCGCAGCGCCACATCACAGGTATACACGATCCAGAATCACACCTAAACAGTATACAATATGCATTGACTCAGAAAACATGTTACTTTATTTATAGAATTAAAAAAAGATTTAAACTGAGCAGAAATATGTTTGGTTTTAATACTTATTTTTTATTTGATTACGAGTTCACCATATAATGTATGGGACATTTTTATTTAATTACAGTTGAATCGGTTCTCACATAAATTCAGACTCGAGGCAGGTAATCGTGGCGCAAATTTCGGGTCGTTCGTCGGAGCCGTCGGCGCAGTCGGCGCGCCCGTCGCACGCAAACGCCCGTGACACGCACGCACCGTCGTCGCAACGCTGCTCAGATGCGCCGCACGTTGCTGCGTGCAAACGATGTTGACTTTAATTATGTCAATGCATTTTACGAAACTGTAAAGTACTTTTAAGTTATGAGACCATAATGATCGCTTATATATCACAATTTCCTTCAAACATTAATCCGCCTTAATTTCAAATAGGAACAAAATTACAGAAAAGGAAAGTAATAAAGCTATGACATTTCTGAAGTCATTAGTCACTAGGATAAAAGCTTTGCAGGAAAACAGGTATATTCAGTAATATATCACTTACTCGTTTCTGGAGACAAAACGTCTTTGCAAATGGAGTTCTTGGAAATGCAGATTCCATGACAGTCGATCTGATCCCACGAACACCCGTTTGTTTCCATTATAACTGCAGTAAAATCACATAGTTAAAACTTAAAAATATATCAGTTACAAAACACTAAAATTAAAGCTAAGAAAAATTTATTCATAGTGGCATTAGTATGTTACATTCAACCCACCCGGACATCCGATCTCGTCCTCCCCGTACTTGCAATCTTTTATCCCGTCGCACTTTTTATACTGTGAGAGGCACTCGTTGCTCTTGTGGCAATACAACTCGTGTGTGGCGCATCGGCGACGCTCGACGCAGCTGTCCCCATCAGGTATGAGGCCGGGCGGGCACAGGCAGCGGTAGTGCGGCGCTACGGCCTCAATGTGCGGCGCCTGCACACACACGTGGGAGCACGGCGTGGGCGCGGCGCTGCACGGATGCGTACGGAACGCAGATAAGTCCGCACGAGGCGCCGCCAGTTGCAGGTACAGGTGTGACATGTTCGAGTAATACGCTGAAATATTCAAGTAAAACATTTTGTTGAGTTGACAGAAAGTATTCTGCTAAATAATGAGTATTACAAGAAGAACTCGTCGAAAATTACAAGTATGCATAAAATATTGGTAATAAGAGTACACATCACTCACATGACACAGTAATCAGTCTTTATATTTAAAAAAGTAGTTTAATTTTGTAGGTATCGTAAACTTGAGAACGGCTGAACCGAAATGGCTAATTTTATTCTGAAAATGCGTTTATAGAAATCCAGGGAAGGTATATATTATAATGAAGTGAAGAGTCTCACTCAAGTCGAGTCTGCGCGTGCGCATGGCGGCGTCGTGCGGGTGCGCCCAATAGAGGCGTGCGGCGCGGTGGTCCGCCCAGAACACGTGCGTGTCCGCCGCGGCTAGACTCGCCGCACCCACCACGTGACGACGGAATGCCTCGCGACCAGTGCCTAATAATAATCGTTATTAGTACGTCACCTCGTCAAGTTTAAACCGTCGAATCCATTAGGATTAAAATATTACGTTATGGACTAAGAGACGTGAAACGAAAAATGATAGTTTTTGTTGAGAAAAATGGTACTATGTTATTATATTATTCAATTTCTTTCGTGGCCGTCCTCTAGTAAAACAAATTATTATTAGTAAGAAGACACTGCGTTTGACCATAAACTTGTCTAGATAAACTTGACGACTCACCTGAAGGATGTATAGTCTCGACGATATTGCGTCCCTCGTCGGTGAAGTAGACGAGATCGTTGTCGAGACTGTACCGCATGCGGACGGTCGGGCCGACGAGGTTAGTGATCGGGAACCGCTTCCGGTCCGACCCGTCCAAGCCCATCGACTCCACGTAGATGTAGTTCGAGTCCTCGTTCTCCATTACTGCGACCAGCATTATTCTGAAAAGATAATGATTATATTATGATGTAAATGAAACTATTATCTGATGTCGTAAACTGCAGAGTATCCAGTGAGATTTTTTTTTTTCACATTCGACCGTGAAAGGGTTTTGCGTTTACTAAGATTTTATATGGGATTTGTACATGTGACCGTGAGCATCGCTAAATGGCGGTTGAATGTGAAAAAAAACCCGCACTCAGATGTTAAAAGAGGGCTGACTCTCATGTGTAGTGCCTAGATAATATTTCAACATGGAGTATGGCGTTGCAGATTTTGAGCAAGGACACCGGTCTCTGATCGAATTCAGCCACACCGTATCAAGGCTGGTGTAACTTTTTTTCACTCGCCAGATCTATCCATACTAATATTATAAATCTGAAAATATGTCTTCCTGTCTGTTACCTCTTTACGCTCAAACCACTGTACCGATTTTCCTAACATTTGGTATGAACATAGTTTGAGTTTTAGGGAAGGACCTAGGGTACTTTTTATCACAGAAAAGTGTACGGTTCCCGCGCGATAAGGGAATTGGTGCAACGGGGTTGCGGGAAATATCCAGCAGCAAAATAAACAGCTTACCCATGATGTGGTATGACACAGAAGTTGATGGGTGTCTGCTGTTCGTCGAAGAAGTGGACGAACGCCTTGATCTTGTTGCGGACAGATATCGCCTCAACCACGCGCCGGCTAGCGTCCAACACGTACAGCGTGTCGGATATGAAGTCTGCATAGAGTAAAGTTTTGATACCATTTTCTCATTCTCTATTTTTTATAGAGGCTTCCGTACAACTTAGAAGATGTCACTCTCGAAGAGGACCATGCAACTTATAAATTACACATTATTAATTTTCATTTTTAATATTCTAATCAACGAGCTGGCCTACAGCTGTGAAAAATGTACCCTAACATCATAACATTTACTTCTAAAAGATAAAAAGTATCTCGTCTTCTTGACACTTTCCATAAGTATTAAGTATATATTATACTGGAAAACTTCAATCTTCTCACACTCTCAACAATTAGGAGATGCCAAATTATTCATTAAAAATGTAAATTTGATGGAATGTGTACAGAACGCAACATCAAGGGCATGTTCCACAGCTTACTGTTAAAGTTTCTATCTACAACTTTTTTGACAGATTCTCCATACAACATCTGTCAAACAATGTTGTATCTGTAAAATAAATAGACTCTGTAAAAGATAGATACAGAATATGTAAGCGGTGAAACAGTCCCTAAAGCTATTAATATTTTCCGTCTCTTTCTTTTTGTTATGTATACACTACACTCACTACAGTTATTAAAGTCACCTAGGAACTATTCCTCACCAAAGTCCATATCTATGACGTTCTCCATGCCCTCGTACAGGAAGAGATGCGCGATGCCGGCCCGGAAGTTGCTCATGTTGAGGTAGTCGATCGCCTTGCGCCGACCGTCGTACAGGTACAGGGTGTCTACACATTCATATAACCAGCTGTCCCGTGCCCACTTTGTGGGGCGTATTATATTTTATGGTATTATCTAAAACTTTCTATTTTCCATATTAATATTGCAAAAGCGAAAGTCTATTTTCCCATTCACGCCTAAACCGCTAAACAGATTTCGTATGAATTTGGTATGGTGATACTTTGAGTCCTAGGGAAGAATAATACTTTTTAACCGAGTTCCAAAAACGAGGAGGTTATATGTTCGGTTGTGGATATATATTTTTTTATGTATGTACAACCATAGCTCCTTATTTCGGAAAATGTACGGTTCCTGCGCGAAAATCGAATTTTCGTCGTAACGAAATCGCGGGCATCATGTAGTTCTAAATAAGGTAAACGAATAAACTTAAACATAATGTTTATTATATATATCTCACCCCTGAAGTTGTCGTACGCCATGGCCTGCAGGCGACCGATGTCGAGCGTGACGCGGTCGGCGTCGGCGCTGCCGAGCGCGTCGTACTGCACGCGCGTCAGCGTCGCGCCCGCACCCACGATCAGATATGGCGGCCTGTATCCGGCTGCCACTGGGAATAATTATCATTTTTGTGTTTCAGGTAGGTAGTTGCTTTCCATTCCATTTTACAGGTAGTTGTTTTAGATCAGGTAACTAATTTGGTCGTTTGCCCCCTAATATTTTATAAAAAAATATTATCAAAGTCATAATAAAATAAAACTTTAGTTATCCTATCCTAAGTGTTTGGTGCTAAAATTATCTAAAAATTTATCAATATACCATATTTAGTGTTTGAAGAAAAACACATTAAAGCAGTAACACCACATATTCACCGCACCACAGATTAATGAATTTTTCTTCAATCATGTATATAAGATGTTTGCCATATGAACTCTAATTTAAATATATATAACACATATTTAAACTAGAGTTCACACAATGTGATTCATCAAACCACGGACGTATTATATATAGCTTTGATAAGTGAGGCGGTCCCAAACGAAAATTGGCCAAGTGAGAGTGAACTCGCCCATGAAGGGTTCCACAACAGCTAATAGTTAATGTATTTTTTATACGGTAAGGGGGCGAACAAGCAAACGGGTTAGCTGATGGAAAGCAACTACCATCGCCCTCTAAATAGACACTCGCAACATCAGAAGTGTTGTTTTCAAGTCAATTGGACAAGTTTACGGATAGTAAAGGGTGGGGGGGGGGTCCGGACCCCCAGGACCCACCTTATGGTCGTATGCCCATGCATCACACTATAGTTATCGTTATAAAGCGTAAGCCAGCTTCGTGTCAAAGGAGCACAAGCAATTGGCTCTCTTCATCCTGTTTTAAAAAGGAGAGTGGTAGCTGGTGTCAAGAATCCTAGTGCTAGGGTACAGCTATCCCCCATAGTAACGTAAAACCTTATACTGGGAGTATGCTTAGTCCCAACACTAAACTAAAAATCTACACGGTAGTTCGAGTTAGTTGGCTTGCATAAGTGGTATCCAGCTAAGTACTTACTTATACAAGTGTTATCTCGCAGTATCATGTGGTCGGGGCAGGCGCAGACGGCGCGGGCGGGTCCGGCGATGAGACACAGGTGCGAGCACGTGTGGTTGCTGCACGCGTGCGGGCGACGCTCCACCGGATGGTAGATGTACATGTCTGTATCATAATCATTATTTATATAGATGTGGATCACATAATGTATAACAGGAAGTCGCATGTCGTCGCCGGGGGAGAGGGATGGGGCACTCACCGAACACAGGCACGTCGAGACTGAGCAGCACCCGGCGGTTGGCGGCGCCGTGTATCTTGTCAGTGGCCTGCAGCGTGTTGGACGTCCAGTCGCTCCAGTAAACGGTGTTCTCGAACACCGTCAATGCGTACGGGTGGTGGAACGGCTCAGAGAACAGCGTCTAAGGACAAGGGAAACCCATAACATTTCTACACCAATTACCCTCGAAAATATCATAAAATGGAGCCACTTACTTCAAGGACGGCATCGTGGAATTACTAACTATTCAATATAGAAGAGACTGTAATCTAATTACTAAGTGCCTGTTTCACCACTTATAACGGTAGTATAGGGTATCCACGCGACTTATTTAACAGATTCTCCATATTATATTCCATCTATCAGATAAGTTGATATTGTGATAGTCGGAAAGCCTATACGGGAACTCTTTGGGAAGTTGTGAAACAGGCCCTAAGTATTAATTATTATCCTTCTTACAGAACAATTGTATTTTAAGCAAACACACACAGCTACAAAATATAAGGTTATTTATGACTTACATAGACCTTCTTGTCATCCAGCCTCACGACTCTGATATTCAAGTCTACGTAGTACAGTCGGTCGTTGGGCGCGTCCAGGGCCAGGCCAGTGGCGAAAGTCTCCAAGTCGGGGACAAGCACTTCCTGGCCTGTGCCGTCCATCTTGGCGATGTAAATTACAGGTTTCTCTTTCCAGTCTGCCCAGTACATGTCACTAATAAAACCACAGAGATGTTTTGTAACCATAGCATTACTTTTGCCCAGTATCTGAGGGTTTTTCATGAAAATAAATAAATAGATAAATAATAACTATAGCTTATAGTGAAATAGCATTAAAATATTAAGTAAAATTGAATTCCATTTTTTTCTATTAGTAGTAGAATAACTACTCGAGACACAATATTAATTTCATAACATACCCCTTCTTAGGATTGAGCGTGACGAATCTTGGGTGGTGCGTGTTGGCGAAGAGCGTGCGGCAGACGGCGCCGTCGAGCGTGCATACGCCGACCGCCGACCAGTCCGCGTCGCTGAAGTACAGCGCTCCGCCCCCCACCGCCACGTCCGCCGGAGACGACAGACGTAGCGCCGCCACCACCTGTTGTAGGGGTAAATCAACACCACTAACTTGTTTAGTTGGGAAATGTATAATTGAAAAATAAACACAGATCTCCTAACCACTGCATTATCAAAAATTATCGCCCAAGAAAAAGTTACAGATAATTCAACTCAATTGTGTGCGCGGCCCTAAGTGTGCGTGCGCTTGTGAATGAATACACATTCATTCATGTGGCAGTAACGCGGCAGGCGCCGTCAGAGTAAACAATGGCTTGCCCACACATAGGGCCACATGCAACACTAAGTTGTACTATCTGTAACTAGACCACGGTTGGGCATCTCATTGC
Organism: Cyclargus thomasi; assembly: GCA_026546445.1. Classification (NCBI taxonomy): domain Eukaryota; kingdom Metazoa; phylum Arthropoda; class Insecta; order Lepidoptera; family Lycaenidae; genus Cyclargus; species Cyclargus thomasi. The sequence goes on from JAOTAV010018164.1 coordinate 12,371, forward strand.
TATGTGATGCCCAACCGTGGTCTAGCAACAAAAATCCAAGAAAAAGTTACGTCATCGGAGTATGTATTTAAATGTTATTGTACTCTTCGAGCATGTATAACGGGGGGAAATGAAAAAGAGTCAGTTGACGGATCTACGTCATTTGGTCGGAATATGTCAATTCCATGTAAGTCGGCTGGGTTAGACATAACGCAACTAATTTACTTAGATCCGCAATTTGACTCTGTTTCAGCTTCCCTTATTGTACCTGTGTGGTGGCGGCGACGTCGTCGAGCAGCGCGCGCATGATGGCCTGATGTCCCAGCGCCGTCTCCACCCAGTACACGTGACTGCCGTCGAAAGTCACGCCGTGAGCCTACAATGCGATAATAATATAACTGAAGACATAAGTGAAAAAAGCGGATAACCAACATTTTACAATCTTGCCTTTACCTGCTTCTTCCACTTAGGTTTTCAATTTCTTCTAGATATACAAGGCCAAATTACTACAGAACCACACTTGTACACATTAATGAAGTAAAATTTCGTTCATTTTAGAGCCCTTCGCACTATACTATCTGCTTATTAACTTTTAACAGATTCTCTAACTAATTGGACAGATTCTCAATGCTTCATCTGTTGGATATGTTGTGGATATGGCACGTTTCAGGCACCGTGCTTGTTTGATTATTTGGGACCATCCATAAAGTATGTCACACAAATTTCATAATTTTTAGACCCCTCCCCCCTTGTCACAGGTGGTCACTGGTCACATTTCTGGGACCCCTAACGTCATGTATAGTCATGTAACGTCGCAAATTTGCAATTTTACAGTAAAACATTTAAGCCACTCAAATATTTCGAATTTCGAGAATTTAATTTGAAACGTGACGTCACATAATTATGAAACACTTCGCACGTGAGACATTATTTTATGGGTGGTCCCTTTCCTTTTTGGCAACGCCACCCGCTGCGGGTCTACGCACATGGCGCCGGCGCACGACGCAAACATCTGCGTCAGACACCCGCCTCGTACGTCCTCTTAACGCAACAAAGGCCAGCACTTATACCATACGTTAGAAGCAATAGTATTTGTCGATACTCGATAGCGACTCCGTTAATTTTTAGTATGGCGAGTTTAGTTTCGTAAGTGACCGCTAGAGGCGCTGTAACATTTTTCCATACAAAAAATATACGTAGTCGCTATCTAGTATCGACAAATACTATTACTTTAAACTCATGGTAAAGGTTTATACGAAATTATATTACCTTCTTTACGTCGCCTACGATGATACCCTGCTGCTTAGACTTGACCTTGATGTATCGGATTTCGTTGCGGGTGCTGAAGAACAATATCGCTTCTGGGTCTAAAGTAAAAAAAACATTTAAATTATGGTAAGCAATCGTAGAAGACCGTGAAGTTTTGCTCATTAGCATTAAGTCTAATTTTAATATACGAAAATATTTCATATATTTGCAAAATATTTGACGCCTTTGAATAAGCACCATATTTCATACCTTTCGGACCATTTGGACTAAAAATACATACACAAACTACGTAAATTATGAGACTATGTCAGCTCATAATTTACGTAGTTTGTAGTACCGCCACTAGTACATCACTAACCTGGTGCGAAGCAGAGATAATTAGTATGTCCATCAGGTAGGTATCCGTCGTCGCACAGGCACGTATAATGGTCTCCTCGGTGCACGCACGTGTGCGAGCACACGGGCGCGGGCAGCGCACACTGGTCGGCCGGCCCGCACCGCGCGTTGTCGTACCGCTGCAGCGCGCCGCACTGACACGCTGCGCCCGCACGCGTCGCCGCACAGAAACCGCCCGCGCACGTCACATTGTCGCACATCCTGGACCCTGGTAATCAGTAAGGATAATATTAATAATGTTATGACACTGGTCGACGGGTGAACATGGGCACCGCACGCAATATAACGGTCCCCTGGCCGTTTTTTTTTCATATGCATTTGAATTGAAATATACGCCCAAAGGAGTCTCGCTCAGGTAGCGCTAAAGCCGGACCTGCTGACAGTCGCACACGCTATGAGCTTCCGCTCACAAGGACGCATCAGTACAAGCGTACATATACAGCGGGGAATCAACGAATCATTTTTAGTCGTTTACGAAACTCAAACGGATATATTTCAACTTCATACTCACAATGTTGACAGAACTCTCCCTCGTCGCTACCGTCGCGACAGTCTCTGAGGCCGTCGCACATGCGGTGGGCGGGGACGCAGAAAGATGCGTCCGCACACGCATACTCCATATCGGCGGCGCTCTGTGGTGTGTCCGCCGGACAGTTCACGCCGTCGTTCACGCGACGACCGTGTAGCGCGTGTCCTGAAATTAAAATATTTATCCATACTAATAATACAAATGGGAAAGTGTGTTTGTTTGTACTGTGCCCTAGCGAAGCAACCAATGGGCTTGATTTTTGGCAGACTTAGTTGAAAGGATAGAGAGTAACAAAGCTACTTATAGAAAAATATCATATCTTCGAAAAGGACATTCGTAATTTAAAATGATTTGTGTTAGATGTTTTTAGTAGTTGAAAGTTGGTTTGAAAACAGTTCTTAATGCGAGCGTAGGTGCGGGCAAAAGCTAGTATCATAATAAACTTACTGCAAGTATCATGGATATCCTCGTCGGACTTGTCGTCACAGTCGTACTTGCCGTCGCACATCCACAGCGTCGAGATGCAGCGATCGCCGTCACACAGGTATCCTTTGCAAGTTGACTGAAAAAAATAATTTGTGATTAAAAAAAAATCTAAATGTATTTTTAAATACCGACAACTCTGGAATTGACATACGCCGCCAGTACTTCTGGATCTATTACGACCTGCAAGCCTTCAATATAACAATACCTATTAAAAGGCTGAAAAAGCACCGGTAACTTTTGGTGTTGTTTCAACCTGTTTGCTTGTTTGGCCCAAAATTTCATAATATAAAAAATATATAACTTTTGTCACAAAATTCAAACATTTTCATTGAAATGTGGGCTGGTACAGTTGACCTCGTCGCTGCCATCATCGCAGTCCAGCTCGTTGTTGCACACCCATGTGGCCGGCACACACTTGTGGGAGTCCCCGCACAGGAACTGGTGGGTCTGGTTGCAGTACTGCGCATCCGGCAGATGGCTCGCTGGGAATAAAGGTGTACATAATTAATATTGAAATTGTTGTGATACAGAAAGTACGAAATGAAATATTTACTTTTACATCTAGTATTAATTATTATGTTTAATAATTTTTATGTATATTGTATAAATAGTATAAGATAGAGATATTTTATTACTGCTAAAACTATTTTTTTTAATATTTTTTATTCTTATTGGATAAGTTACAATATTAATTAAAAGATAATGTTTACAACGTGTGTAAAAAATAGTTTTAAAATAAATAAATTGGAAACTTACAACAGAAGTTTTCATCGCTACCATCGTGACAATCATAGAATCCATCACAATATCTATCTGCTGTAACACATCCACCACCCAAGCAAAAGAATGCTCCTTCCTCAAAACATGTGGAATCTAGAGTCTGCATCTCATCTACAAATTGTGCTGAGCATGTCGCTAGATATATAATAAGCGACAGCAACTTTAATCTGCAAGGAAGAGTTGAAGATGACCATAACTTTAATAAAAAATTTGTGTCCTTATTTATTGGCATCTTTGTGGTAATTTTTATGTAAATTGTAATGACGCGTGCATACCACGGACACGTGTTTATAGGTATTCGGTTTAGTTACTTTTGAGTACTTAAATGTTTCTCAAATTACTGAATTTAACATTTGATTAATGTTCCAAGGTTTATTTACACTTAAAACGTGTGTTGAAAAAGGGAAAGAGATAGGAGGGGTTGTGAAATTTTATATTATGTTACATTTAGCAAAGTAGACATTTTTGCTTATTTATTACTTGCCTGCAATATTTCATCTTGATATATTTTTAGTTCCTGGTGTTATAGTTCTCATTTAAAAGAATCTGAGATGTAGAACTTATCACGTGGCAACTAGCGGCAGCAAAAAACAGTTTCAAAATTGGCTCTTTGGCAGTTTGAAGAAATAAAATTTTCCAACTACCTACATTTTCAGAAGATATAAAAAGCGTGTTATTAAAAAGGTAAATGCCCTGAACGACATTTAAAGTTTATTAGCAACTTTAAAGATATTATCAAGATATTATTACAATGTTTTGAATTAAATATCTATTAGTTGAATATTCATAAAAACAATATTTTAAATCTTCTACGTCCAAAACTCCATCATATTTTTCTTTTATTTTCGTTTAGGAATCTGAACCGTTTCAAATAAACGCAAAGAGTTTATGGATTTTAAGCAATAACGTTATAAATGATGAGAAAATTTACAACAAAGTTATAGGCTAAAAATAGCGCTCTTGATGAAGCGGAATATTTAGCGGATTAGTGGAGCATTTAATTTTTTTATCTTTGCGTTTTTTATAATGTTCCTAATCGATCCAGATTGACTTTTAACACGAGTCAAAACTCGTACAAAAACATAACATTCATAACATCCCGCTTTGGCGGGACGTGAAAAAGTGATGTTATGTTTTTGTATTTCTTCGCTAAATTTGTGTTATTTCGAGTTTTAATTCGTTATAGTGGTAGAATATCAACTATTAAATATTCGTCCTCATGCAAAAGTGTGGGCAATTGATACAACTTCAAGAAGCGTGCTATTTTATGAATCCCTCCAAAACTCCATTGGAATTAGTAAAGCGTCTACCACTTTACTAAATTGACTGACTTGCCGCTTTGACTGCACTGACGATTTATCTTGACTTTAACTAGACTTTAGATTTGATATGACTTTAGAAATATTGTAACGTTGCTAAAATTTTTGGACCAACAAATTGATTTCCCGCCTGTACTCGACACTGGCTATTGTTATATAGCCTTGACGCCATAAAAAAAGAAGATTCTTGACACTTTTAGAGTTGGAGATTCTGTCAAATTTGCGACAGGTCAGAGTCCAACTTTCATTAAAGTTTTGATGATTTTTTTTATAAATAAATTAATAAAACTGCAGGAAATCGTTTACTATTGTTTTAATTTCTATTAATTAGATTCTCGTTGTATTCCCTCTGTAAAATGGCATCTCAAGTAGCCAAATCACTATTGAAAGTATCACGACCCAGCTCAACAGTAAAATTTGGTAAGTTTCGAGTTTTACATAAATTAAGTGAATTTTATAGATTTTATACTTTATTACTAGAGATAATCTTTACTCTCATAATTTGTTTTCTATAATACTCTTAATGAATACAATATTATACCTCATATTTTTCGATAACATATTGCCTGTTATGGGATAAACTTTGAACCCAAATTGTTTTTTTGGCTTCCACACAAATATTTCCCGCAAAACACAAATATAGACTGCACTTTGAACATGATATTACATTGCAAACGAAATGTTTTCAAGTTGTCAGTAAGTCTTTCAAAAATTTGTTGGCTAGTTATACCTTTTGCTACAATTTTATAAATACATTCACTGTATGTTTTCTTTCAATTCAAATTCAGATCTCGGAGAAAAGGCACCAAAATAAATAAAATGACTAAATTAAAAATACTTAGTAAATGTGTTCAAAACATATGCTCCACAGACTCAGCCAGGAGAGCTCTCAGTGTAAGTGCTGCATTGCAACAGAAGAAAAGTCTTCCAGACCGCACCGGCAAGAATGTGGTCCTCGTGGATGGAGTCAGGACACCTTTCCTGGTGTCCTTCACCGACTATGCCAAGATGATGCCTCATGAATTGGCTAGACATTCTTTGTTGTAAGTTATAAAATTTTAATGTCTTTTATTTAATGCTTAACATTTATGCGTACTGTAAAATAATTCCCTTTTTTCTTAAAATGTTATTTATAGGAAATAGCATCTGAAGTTCTGAGTATTCAAAGTAAGAATCACATTGAACCAACACAATTTTTATTCTAGGGGCCTTTTGCAAAAAACAGGTGTTTCAAAGGATGTGATTGACTACATAGTGTATGGCACTGTCATCCAAGAGGTGAAGACCTCAAACATTGGACGAGAGGCTGCGTTGGCTGCTGGTTTTAGCGAGCACACCCCAGCTCATACTGTTACTATGGCCTGCATCTCTTCCAACCAGGCTATCACCACAGGTAATAAAATGCATGAAAATAGAAAATCATTGTCAAATTCAAATCATATACAAGGTGTATATCACAAAAGTGTAAATTTGATCTTGTGCTTACCTAAATTACCAAAGATAACATTAAAAATTAACCAGGAGGATCCTATTTATTATGTTACATGAATTAAGGTTTGTTCTTTATGTAATAATATTTGAATTCAAGTACATTCATACTTCTATAATGATGATAGTAAGTGACAAAAACCCATTGATTCTCCCAGGTATTGGTATGATCGCTGCGGGCGCGTATGACGTGATTGTGGCGGGCGGCGTGGAGTTTATGTCGGACGTGCCCATCCGGCACTCGCGCAAGATGCGCGCGCTGCTGCTGCGCCTGAACCGCGCCAAGACACCTGCCCAGCGCCTGTCACTCATCGCCTCTATCAGGCCTGACTTCTTTGCACCTGAGGTTTGTACAGCATCTTGAAATATATTCTTTTGCTTGTTTTACCTTTTCTTTTTAGTAATCAAACTCTTTTTTATTCAAAATCAGTACTTAAATTACACTTTCTGAACGTCGAGACTATGGAGCCTACCACTGGTTCCGCTGGGTTAGTTCATAAACCGGTGGAAACCCGAAGATGGAAAATAACAATATTATGTCTTAAAACTAATTTAATAAACAGTAATTGTTTTAAATACATAAGTTTAAAAATTGTATCAGAAATAAAAAAGCAAAAATAATGGTGAGTCAAGGTAAAAAACTTTACTATGTTATGATTTCGAATCCTTTTTTTTTAATATGTCTCAAATTCTGTATCAAAACATGTAGAATTACAGTTCATTTTGTAGTTATTACAGCGAGTTAATGAGGCCTCTGTGAAGAAAAACAGGTTAAAATAATAAAAGACTTTTATACTGTATTTCAAAAAGAGTAACAGAATACAAGGTCTGATTTCCTATGATGCCAATAAAAGAGTGAGCATTGATTTTGAGATTATATGTTATATGAAATGAAGATGAAATTGTCACATAATGTGTGATTGAGATATTACGAAATGTAGCTACTCTACAATTGTTTACTATTTTTAACCGACTTCCAAAAACGAGGAGGTTATATGTTCGGCTGTGGATATATTTTTTTTTATGTATGTTCACCCATAGCTCCGGCGTTTGCGAACCGATTTTCAAAATTTTTGCTTTATTGTATAGGGTATTGTTCCGAATAGGTCCCATATTCATACATTTAACTAAACTTTGCTTAACTTTGATAAATCAATACTAGATCTCGTTCATTCTTCTTTCATCTGCAGCTGCCAGCCGTAGCGGAGTTCTCATCGGGCGAGACGATGGGTCACAGCGCTGACCGTCTAGCGGCGGCGTTCGGTGCGTCGCGGCGGGAGCAGGACGAGTACGCCCTGCGCTCGCACACGCTCGCTCACGAGGCCCAGCAGAAGGGATACTTCACTGACCTCATGCCTATCAAGGGTATGTGACTAGTACAAGTTAGGAACAATCTATATTTATATTATAAATGCAAAAGCAACCGTTTCTTCACGCCTCATCAGCACTGTATACTTATAACTATATTATATACTTTTTTGGAAAAAATATATGGCTAATATAGGCACAATCTAGTTACGGGCGCTATCTAGTAATTACCATTCTGCGTTTGCAACTATCCGAGATAAAGTAATTTGCGAATTTCTAAAAAGCTTAAATTTTTTCTTGTGTTATATTTATTGACGATGAGATTACGTATGCAAGAGCACTTTGATAAAAACGCGTTATAAATGAATAATATTGTAACAGTGGACGGCAAGGAGGGCGTGGTGGCGAAGGACAACGGCATCCGCGTTTCGACGCCGGAGCAGCTCGCCAAGCTCAAGCCCGCCTTCATCAAGCCGCACGGCACAGTCACCGCCGCTAATGCTTCATTTCTGGTAACTATGTTCAGCTAACACTAAACTAGACCCACTAAACTCTCTTGTCTATTTTCTTATTCTAAAGGAAACATCTTTGTCCGATCTTAATTACAAGCGTACGCGACCAAAAAAAAATTCAATGCCACTTAATCACTAACCCCATTATTCATTAAAATATTTAAGCAATGTTTAACTTATCATAATTCGCTATCCCTTTCTGTCGTGTGACGTCAATATTCTAGAAAGTGGCTGCGAATTTTGATTAGTTAAACTGTTTACTACACTGTTTAAATATTTTTATGAATAAAGGAGTTAAGCTATAGGTTGCATATTCTACTGACATATTCGAGCGCCCCGGCGTCCACACTGCCGGCGGCGCTTTGTAGAAGGGTGAAGAAGTCATAAAGTTACTTTAAGGCTTAATTTAAACCAAAGCGATGTAGAAACTGTACATAATAAACTTTATATCAACTTTACACAAAAACCAATACGGCCAAAAAATTGGATCCTTGAGCGTTCTCGAGAATTCAGTTGTGCCGTCTCAGTAGTCCGCGAGAAATGGCGCGAACGGGGAAGTCTGTCACAATAGTAACGTATGTTAGTAACGTATGTACACAATACACGTACACAATAGTAAAGTATGTTTCCAACGAATTGTCGATTAATAATAATATAATAATGAAAAAGCTTATTTGCAGCAACTAACATGGTACAAGATTACATTATTTAATACATTCCAAAAACAAACTTAGCAGCCGTAAATTAGCTCATGCTCAGCATGTACATGTCAGCACATGCCGAGCACATACCTATGTACATGTCAGCAGATACCTAAAGGCATATTCAGCGCCGGTCTCCCGCTAGAGCCATTCGTGAAGCAACTGATATCGTAACCTAAAATATAACAATTAATCATAACCTAATAATAACTAATTTAACAAAAAAAAAAAACGATTCTGTCCGTCTATTCCGTGGTGGTGTTAATGCGTGCTTGGCTCCGCCAGAAATAGGAATGTATGTATGACATTTTAGTACATGCTACAGCATGCATGAGGTCATCAGTAGAATAAGAATCTTTATTGATATCGCATACAATGTTACAGACCACATCAAAGTCAGACAAAAGTTACACAAATAATGAGAGATGAAGTGCCTGCTACCCTAGATAGGTTAGAAAACCTGTGGTTAGGGCCAGCAGCCTTTTTCCCCTAAGTGAAGTGACAATTTTATTACAGTTTAAGTTTAAAGTGGATGCATTTATGATTAGTTTACAATTTTTACCTTGTATGTTTGATATAACAGGTGACTGGTATCTCAGTTATTATGATGTCTACTTACACTAAATATTATTATAAAAAAATGGTGGTGGATGTAAATGTATCAAACACACTATTCTTGCACTATTTCCATTTCAACTTATATATGTTAGCAAAATTTACGACGAATATGGACAAGTAACCGTTTTTGTTCATAAAGGTTAATTAATTTATCAACAGACTGACGGTGCTTCGGCCTGCCTGATCATGTCGGAGGCCAAGGCCAAGGAGCTGGGACTCAAGCCCAAGGCCTACCTGCGCGACTTCACCTACGTGGCTCAGGTACTCGCTATGCACTTGTATGTTTTACAGCTTGGCAAAAACTGCGTTTTAAATGAGGACGTTTTTCATTTATTATAGGCAAACCTACCCTAACCTTGAGAGCAATAATTAAAAAACGATTATCACTGCGAAGCTGCCATAAATAAAAACATTTTGTTTCAGCTGTCACCATACCAGAGCCGTTTTTGCTTAGCTGTACTAGGTGATGGCTTTTGGTCATTATATAACACAGCCTGAACATTAAAACTGAGACTGCACTGGGGGTTCTTTTTTTTATTTATTAAAAAATAGGGTCGTCTATAGGCTTTTCGCCCATATCCTTTGTTTGTAATCCTTATGTTAGGTTAGGTTTTTTGTACCTAGGATCTCATCCAAACTTCTTATTCAACTTATATAACATTATTGTTAATGTTAGTCCATTACGCTTCGGACTTTTATGTATATAATAATTAAGTATATATAATATATTATATGTGTAAAACGTTGTTTAATAAATCTATATTTTTAATGTGTTGTAACACCGTAACTATTGGGCACACAGATTTGGTCTGATGGTAACAAATTATAAGGATGATCTATCCGAATATCACACTTTTTTCGTGTGGCCGGCAATTAGTCAAATGGTCCAGAATGAATGTTGTCCTTTCAGCCCGATTTTTAGTAGTTTAAGTAGTGCGCATATAGATAATTATTTCGCACCTTTAATTTATAGGGTTCCGTACCCAAAGTGTTAAAAAGCGGACCCTATTACTACGACTTCGATGTCTGTTCGTCTGTCTGTCTATCCGTGTGTCCGTCTGGTTGTATCTCAAGAACGGTAATAGCTAGAGAGTTTAAATTTTCACAGAATATGTATTTTTGTTGCCGCTATAACAACATATACTAAAAACAAAATAAATTTAAGGTTTAAAGGGGGCTCTAATACAACAAATATTGTACCTGCGTTTTCGTTACTTTCATAATGATATATGATGATATCGACAAATTCGATGCGCTTGTCATCTATGGCATGATGGAATGGATAGGGTGCCTACTTAAGTACGTAGAGGCCGTGTGCGATTCCCACCATTCTAATATTTTCATTTTTTGTTTTTCTTATATATTAATTTTAAACTTTGTCATCAATTTCAATTTTTTTCATAATTGTAAAACTTAAAAAAAACTCAGCAATGATTTTTCCCAATTTTTTTAACTGTGGTACAGAACCCTTCGTGCGCGAGTTCGACTCGCACTCGGCTGGTTTTATATATGTTTAATAGATATATTGACTTCTCTTCGTCTCTCTTTAACTATGAAACTGAGCCTTAAGATATTTATTTAGGTTCGCTACAGCCTACAGAGAATGGAGCTTTCTCCAATAATATCAAGGCAATGAACCCATCTCTAAAGTACTCAAGGAAAATAAAAGATAACAGTTCGCCAAATTAAAATATATTAAAAAAACAACGTTGACCAAATACTTCCATTACCCAAAATAACCTTTTTGTGTGGCCAAACAATGGCGGACTCTTCGGAAAGCTGCCGATTGTGTGCCAGGTAAACAATTAAACTAATGTACGAAACAACTGATGTTTAGGTTGAGCACTTACACGAGAGTTGTCCCCCTTATGTCTGATTCTGAAAATAATCCCAAACCGCCGAACAGATTTTACTGAAATTTGGATACTTTGAGACCTAGGGCGCAGGATACTTTTAATCTCTGAAAAATGTACGATTTCCCCTGTCCCTACTGTGATGTCACAAAATTTACAATTTTACACCTAAAATTAAAACTACACGTATACAATTTTGAGATTAAATTTCAAAATTTAAAATGTGTCACAAAACTATGGAAGGGGGCCCCCATATATATCACACCATGTCACACTTCGAGGTCGTCGAAGTAATCCTCCCCTCCCTAAGTAATGATTTTTCAGAACGATTAAACAATAACTAATTAAAGTTTTCCGGATCTGGGGGGCTATTATGACCATTACAAACCTGCATGGTTCCAGGCAATTCAATATACGACCAACAATTGCCTTGT